>CAIGQQ010038221.1:3172226-3216404 GCA_903798035.1 Danio albolineatus
GAGAGAAGTGTCATAACAAAAACGACTTTACATTTCTCTGTGGGAATCAATGAGGGTTGTAAGGCAATATACAAAGAATGCTAGAAAAGATAGACAGAGCTGAGGTTCTCCAGAATAGTAAGCAGGTGGAGAAAGTCAAGGTTCGGTTGAACGGCTCACCACTTCCAGTGCTGGTGACATTGGTGGAGATGATGTAGGTTCCTGTGCAACAACGCCAGTGGTTAGCTACTAAACCTGAGCGGTGAGTAACGTTACTTGTCCAACCAAACTTTTAATGGCCTGACTGGTAGTAGCCATTACTGGATCCATTATCCAGTCAATTTGTTCTGTCACACTTTCCAATTTCAAATAATTATTTTTTTGGAGATAATATAAAGTACACACAGTCCAAATGAATAAACAAAGATAAAATAAGTAATTGAAGTCAGTAAACACAGAAGTCAGACAGAGAAACATAAACCAAACTGTAATCCAGAGACAGGTCAACATCAGTCCTAAACTAGAGACAGAGTATGTGAACAACCAAATGAACTGACAAGAAGACATGGGGTCACTGCCCAGATTTAGTCACAATAACAAGCCAGTGCTGGCAGGCTAATCAGAGCTGCTGATGCATGCCATACATTTAAGATTATCAGACATACTTGCAGGAGTGATTCCCCTTCTTGGTGAGTGAGGCCAGGTTTTTCACCAGTGAAGAAGCCAAATGCTCAGCTATCAACTGGAGACCCAGCTGCTGTGGCAAGGACATACGACGTCTTTGTTCCCTTCTTCAGGGAACATAGGTTATAACATTAACCAGGACGCTCCCTTTCAGGTTCCCTTTCACTGACTGACACATTGAGAATATGTATGGAAAGCACCACAGTAGATAGACATCACAATTTTGGTGAGATGGTAGCCAAGCATAGCATGAGCACACAACCATCAACAAAGGCAAAATCTTCCAATGTCCCCAAGCCCTTTGATTACCAGAATATGAGAATATTTAGAATTTTAAGGGGTTGCAAAGGTTTTTTTTACCTAGCTAACTGCAGACTAGGGATTTTATTGATACCACAGTATGTTGGGAAAGCGTGCCAGTCCCGAAGAGGAAGGCTGCTGCGTAAGCCACCTTTTACGTAGAGGGGGAGACCTGGTAACAATATGAACATATGGGCTAACCCCATCTAGGGGGAGCACTTCATATGATAAGATGGTTAGCGGGTAGGACAGACATGAGTCTGCCTGAAAAGTGGGAACTGCACCATGGCTGAATGACATGGCTGGTACCAATGCCCAGAACACTGGCTGACCAAGCAGACTTACCAGACAACATAACTCTCTAAGATTTGCCAGTAAGTAACTCACTAGCAGAGTGGAAATAAGCACACACATCTCTGGGTTAGGGAGAATGGCTCAGAAAGCATTTTTGACCCTGATCTTAGTTTATATGAATAGCACCAGCCAATTGGGAGAAAACTGGTTCCACTCTCAGATTGTAAAATCTTATAAATGTGCTAGGTGTCGCCCAGCCTGCAGCTCTACAGATGTCTGCCAAAGAGGTGCCATGTGCTAACACCCAAGAGGAAGCAATGGTCCTTGTTGAGTGTGCTCTCACTCCCGAGGAACAGGGCCAACCGCTGTTTTTATATGGCACTTCCCTTCTGCTGACCACTATAACACACAAAGAGCTTCCCAGAGTATCTTATGCTCTGAGTGTGGTTGAAATAAATGTGCAGTGAGCAAACCAGACACAGCAATGACAAGGCTGAATCTGCCTCCTCCACAGTGTTGGAACTCACTGGCATATTGCAGGACTTTAAAACCAGTTCGAATCAGGCTTGGAAATTGGGCGTCACATTGTCTGTCATTTAGACCTAGCTCGATGGCTATTCCGTAACAAAACAGAGGACCCTGTTTTGAGCAGTGCTTGTGTGCAGATGTTCAAAAGACCCTTCAGCTAACTTCGTAAATGGTTAAATCTAAACAAAGGGGTTTCACAGGAATGTTTAGCGGGTTTTGCATCACGAGACTTTTGAATGACTCCCTGGTCAGACGCTAGTCACAAGGGGACATCCTGCCAGATGTACGATATCGTTGTACAAATTAATGCATATGAATGAAAGACAATCTCTTGAAATGTTACAACTATGGCAGGTGCATCTTTGAAAAATATGCAATAGTTTCCTCACATGTTGTGTTTATTCCAACCAACCAGGTTAATCATTGTGTTGTTTTAACCCTTATAACAGATGAAACTTCTGTATATGTCTGAAATGCAAGATGTCTGGTAATAAACGAAAGCTAGTGACATTTGCAATACAATGATGTAAATGGAAAGCTAATACAAACAGTATTCATATTGTAACATTTGATATAAGAGTTACAAACTTACAAGAGATTTGACCACGTGAAATCAACTCTGTTAATGGTTGATCTTAACTACATGATACGGGGCGTGGACCCGCCCTTCATGGTCGGACCATTTGGATGCACCAAACCAGGTCACTTAAAAACGCCCTGCAACCGTAAACCTTTGCTTTTTGCATCAGCTTGCTTGCGCTAGCTGTGCTTTCTGCCCCCTCTCGCCCTGCACGGACACCGTGCCACCACGCGATTGGGTCATCACGAACTTTCCATGCTAGTTTCGGCAGAGCCGAAACCGCAGGAACTTCCGCAAACGGCCTCTCATCAGAGTTCGTCACCTTGGCAAGCCAAAACGACGGCCAACCAGAGTGAGCGAACCTTAAAGACATCACAGAAGTGAGTCACCACCCAATCAGGACCGACGTGCTTCCAACGCCAAGCCAACATTTGTTTGTTGTTTGCTTATTACGTAGTTAGTTTCATGTATCGTAGTGTAGCTCAATAAACCTTTGTTCTCATCTTGTAAGACCTGTGTTCTTGTTCTTGTTCTAAGTCACTGCCTTGAGCTGTAGATTTTGTTACCTTGCTAAAAGTTAACCCAATACTGTGTTATGTTATTACCGTTGGCCACATAAATAATATAAAGTTCTGGTAAAACACAATGTTTTCTATTCGCTGGGCAAATGGTAGATAAAGTGTGAATCTGATTCAATCTGACTCTATTAAGTCGAATCAATGATTCAAATCTTCAAGATCCGATTCATTGAAATGAGCTAATAAATCCCTGATCGGGTCTTTTAATGAAGCTTGGACCCCTACAACAGGCAGCACTTGCAGGCTTTTTAATTGGTCCTGAAAGGACCTGCTATGAACCTTGGACACCTAGCTCGGAATTCCAGGCACAATTTGCTGACTGAAAATGCCTCCACGTTCCCAACCCTGTTGATCAATGCCAACACAACCAGCAGAGCTGTCTTCATGAACAGAATTCTTAGAGATACTTAGTTAAGATCGGATTTCTCGGCATCCCCTCACGCCTCTAAGGAACCAGATGATGAGGTTATTATTCACGAGTGCGCTGCCATCCACCGCGTCATACTGAGCAGAGTAACAGCCTGTAACAGCATGTAAACCTTCAGTGTGGAGTGTGACAGTATCTGCTCTAGTTTTTTCCTGAAGGAAGGATAAGTGTTTGCCACCTTTGCAGTTGATATACACCACCACTGCCGTGCTGTCCATCCTGACTAGCACATGTTCTTAATCTAGCACTGATCGGAACAGAAGGACAGCAAGAAATTGTGGTCCAGTCCACAAATCTGCAGCTGCATTTTTGTTGCACACGGCCCCCAGCCTGTACTGGAATCATCTGTCATGACAACAACATGCCTGGACACTTGGTTTAAGGGCACCCCAGCCTGCAGAAAAGCAACATCTGTCCAGAGACTGAAGGTGTGGCAACATAGCGGGGTAATGGTAACCCGGTGTGCGGCCACACAGCATCTGAGGACCCAATAGTCATAGTCTCATATGTAACAATTCGAGTGGTGAGACAGCAGCTATAGATGCCATATGGCCCAGGAGCCTCTGAAAAGAATTCAGTGGCACAACTGTTTTCAGACAAGTCAGTACTAGCTTGGCGGCCTCTATGGTAAGGTGCCTCATCATGGAGTTCGAGTCCAGCTTCATCACGAGATAAGAGAAGCTCTGCATGGTGGAGAGCTTACTCTGAAGCACTTCGGTGTAAGCATTATAGACGATATCCTGTGTAGATAGTAGTTCAAATGCACAAATTTAGGATTGGACATAACCCATAGCTCTTTTTGGGCATGATGAAGTATGGGCTGTAAAACCCGCTCTCCATATTAGCTGGAGGGACTGGACTGATTGCATCCTTCACCAGGAGGACACAAGAAAGGGGCAGCCATGGCTTTGACTTGCATGAAATACACACCTGTGAACTTAGGGGGCCATTTGTTGAACAGAATCAAATAACTAGGTCTGATAGTCTGAATGAGCCACCGGGATGGGCTGGGCAGTGCTTACCAGGCTGGCAGAGCCCATGTGAGCTGCACCATCCGAGCAATTCCGGATGCACAAGCAGTGGGGCAGCTCGGGGTGCGAGTGGTCACCTCAGGAAGCGCAACATCCCAAGGAAGAGCAGAAAATAAGAGATCAGATCCCAAAGAAAGGCTTGAGGTGTGAGAGAAAAGAATCCGTCCTCTGACACTTTCAGAGCCTGTAGTAAAGTGCATCGAAGCTGCAAGCTATAAGATGCCTTATAGCTTGCAGCTTCGATGCACTTTACTACTTTACGTCCCAAACTAGCAGTCCACAGGCTTTCAGACACAGAGAGAGGGGAAAGGGCTCTTTTTTAAAAATGTGGTTGCCGTCTGCCGGCAGTGGGATGTTGTGCATATGTTCCAGTGGGGTTCTCCAGTCCTAAGAGCAATTTCCCTCTTCACTGGGTGGCCTATCTCAGGGTTGCTTCACGGTCTTCTTACCTGGCATACTGTAGCAGCACCCAGTTTTTGGCCCATGGAATGGCCTGTGGCAGTGGGGCAGGTTTTGAAGCCACAGGAGGACATCATCGAAGAGGTGATGACACCTCCATTCCTACCACTGAAGCAGCCCAGGAATGCACGATCACCATGACCGACTCCAAGTCCATGACCGCGCTTTGCTCCCTGGAGGGTGGAAGCAGGCCCAAGTGGTCGGAGCATGACAGCCCACCCTTCGATGCCACAATGGACATCTGGTCACCTATGTCATTGAGCGAGAGCACGGCCATCTCGGAAGACAAACCTTCACAAACACTCAAAGCTTGGATAGAGTGCACTGTGGAGGAGTGAGGAGTGCTCAACAATCTGTGAGGAACAGCAGAGTTGACTCGCCCTTTTGCAAGAGCGAGCTGCAATTTCAGTTGTGCAACAGATATGCCCTGTACAGGAAACCACCACATACAGAAACATATGGTACGAACGTCATCTTGAAAAAGTTGCTTCACCATGTTGCTCTTTTAGGGAAATCTGTTCATTTATTAAAACTGCTCTTTTTGTAAAACCCAGCGAAACGCCCAGGTGACGGAAGATCAGATTCAGCTTGACCGCTGCTGCTCTTTGAAATCAGTTTGGCAGAAGATTCTTATCAGCTGCTTGAGAGGCTTCTGAAGTGAAAAGTCTGGCTTGCACTCCTTCACATGCAGGCTATATACTCAAATGATTATAATCAGCTGCACCTGTGGGGAGCTGCACTTTGCAGAATGCAGATTGATTGGTCATTTGGCAATACCCAATGTGCCAGTCAACACAACACAAAGTTCCTGACCTGAAAGGGAACAATGCAAACATCATGAGGAAACACAAATAAGCCTTGTCTTCCTGACTATTGTTAGATATTAATGGACAAATAGTGTTTTCATTCGAAAATTCTATTTTGGAATGCAAACCCACTAGTGTAAATACAGTCTAATAGGGTTTTGGACTCTCAACCTTTGATTTTGTTTGCATTTGCAAATACTGTAAGTGACATGTTTTACTATGACAGCTCAGTAAACAATTAACAGTTTTATCATATTGTGCACACATTATAATATTGTACACCTGAAAATAAAAAATACAGCTGCCAAACATTTATTGGACTGCACAAACCTGCAATAAGAGATTACTTTAATAGTTAAAAGGGTGGTTGTGTGGGGGCAGCAAGGTGGCGCAGTGGGTAGCACTGCACTGTATCACAATTGGGACACCCCTACCCATTCAAGTAAATGCACAATGCAATGTGATAGGGCTTGTTTCCTGAGGTGATATAAAGATAATGTGTAAAAAAAAAAATTCTGTGGCATTAAAACAAGATGAATAGATTCTGTTTTGTATCACTGCCTCACAGCAAGAAGGTCGGAAGTTCGAGTCCCAGCTGGGTCAGTTGGCATTTTTGTGTGGAGTTTGCATGTTCTCCCCGTCTTTGCGTGGGTTTCCTCCAGGAACTCTGTTTTCCCCCACAGTCCAAAGACATGCGGTACAGGTGAACTGAATAAGCTAAATTGGCCATAGTGTATGTGAGTGTGTGCAAGAGTGTATGTGTGTTTCCCAGTGATGAGCTGCAGCTGGAAGGGCATCTGCTGCATAAAATGTGCTGGCAACCCCAGATTAATAAAGGGACTAAGCTGAAAAGAAAATGAATAAATGAATTAATATATAACATAATATTACTTAATATATGTGGGTAAAGAGGGAGAGATTGATTAATTAGATTGAATAATTGATATGGTGAAGTTGCAGGAAAGCCTTTTTTTTGTAGAAAAATCACATAATTTTGTCTGGTGTCTTCTGGCCATTCAAGAGCTCCTTGGAGATTCCTGCATTTTATCGCTGCACACTTTAGAAGGACCATCAACCAATCAGAATCAAGCACCAAACCAAATGTCAAATATGTTTTGAGTTGAAATGTGTTTAAGCTAAACGTAATTTTTTTTCTGAATACTATATTTATTATATTTATTCTCCTGATCTTCATGTGACTTCTAACACAATAATAATAATTATAATAATAATAATAATAATAATAATTCCTTACATAAATCTAGCGCTTTTCTAGACACTAAAAGCACTTTTACACAATAGAGGGGATCTCCTTATCCACAACCAGTATGCAGCATCCACCTGGATGACATGACGGCAGCCATATTGCACCAGACCACACACCACACGCCAGCTGATTGGTGGAGAGGTAACGGAGTGATCAAGCCAATTATGATATGGGGATGGTTAGGTGGCCATGATGGACAGAGGCCATTGGGCAGATCTGGCCAGGATGCCGGGGGTTAAACCCCTACTGTTTTTAAAGAACATCCTGGAATTTTTGACGACCACAGAGAGTCAGGACCTCGTTTTAACGTCTCATCCGAAAGATGGCACAGTATAGAGCCCCCTTCACTATACTCTATACTTTTTTATTAGGACCCACTCAAACCGCAGGTTGAGTGCCCCTGTTTGGCCTCACAATCATTTTAGAATACATTCTGCATTTTTATATTAAATTACTCTTCAGTGAAAAGTCCTCACAAAATAGAATATTACATGATACAGACAACCTGAACCACTCACTCATGCACATACTCACATAAACGCACACGCACACACTAATATTTTTTTTCCTTTGAGAAGGTAAGCTGCAGAGACCAAGTGTTTTAAAAGAGGTGGATCTTGTGAAGTGTATGCAAGGTCATGTCCAGTTTAATTGAAGATTATTTGCTTATTTACTCAAGCACAGTCAGAGTTAAATACCTTGAGTCAAAAAAGAGCACACGCTGTCAAACCCTGGGGTTCAGTGCTTCACGCAATTAGAGATTATTGCTGACAGCACTTCCAATTATTTCACAGCTTAGCTGGAACTGGATGGAACTTGTCGTTTCTCACTCAACACAGATGATCACTTAACCAGAATAAGAAAAAGTAACACTAACTCTTACATTAGCACTGGTGTTAATGTAATTTCAAAAGTACTTGCAAAGTTTCTTATAGTGAGGAAAATGTCTGTTGGTGGAGCAGTATCATCTGACTAATAATTCTCTTAAGGATCATGTAATTGCCATGTAACTTCTTGTCAACACAATTTGCAATAGGGACCATAAAAATAAAGTTATTCAAAATGTAAAATAAAAATAAATAAAAAATATATAAATATAAATATATATATATATTAATTGAAAATTATCAAAACTGCATGCCAGGTGAAGTTAGATATCAGAAGACAAATTTGGCTAGTCACAATTTTTAGACTTGAATTTTAGTGTTTGAAGCTTCAACTTTATACTGTATTAACCTAAAAAGGTTCAAAGCAAGTTTGTGAGTTTTAGTTATTTAATAGCAAGGAGGATTAGACATGAGAAACAGAATCTATTCATCTTGTTTTAATGCCACAGAATTTTTTTTACACATTATCTTTATATCACCTCAGGAAACTAGCCCTATCACATTGCATTGTGCATTTACTTGAATGGGTAGGGGTGTCCCAATTCTCTTTTTGCTTGGAGATGTAGTGTAAGGTGAAGTGCCATATAGCTCTTCAAACAAAGATTTTTTGGGACAACACTACAAACCAAGGGCCAGGACACACCAAACCAATGGTCTCTTGTGCAGGTGCATAATGCACAGTCATTTCAGTTGGCTTTCGTCTGTTTTGTGTGTTGACATGCAGCTTTTTGGTCTAGATGCAATCCAAAGTGAAGGGACAACACAGTTGGGTTTCATTGGTGCTAGCTGTTTGCTGTTGGACTGTGGTGTCCCGGACTTGTGGGGTATGAGAAGTTTCCAAGGATGGACAAACTACAGCTACATGGCGGCTGCAAAAGCAAGCAAGGAGACCCATAAGTGTGTGTGTGTGTGTGTATCTTCTCTCACCATTTAATGTCTCTTCTTAACTTTACTGCCCATTAAAGTAAAAATGCCTCAAAAATAGCTTGTAGAGGTCTAGAAAAATACCTGAAAACCACAGTTAGTGTGCATCAAAAAGTATTTGCAGTACTTTTCCCACAATTTGTTAAGTTACAGCATTATACCATGGATGGTAAAGGGATTAAACGTATAGTTCTCCTCAAAATAGTCCATATAAAAATACTCCATAATTACAATGTAAAATAATTCAGATTTTTTATTAATTTAAAAAAAAAAAAGATTTAATTATTAATTTTAAAAAATGACACCTATGAATTAAGGTCAGGTACATTTTGCTTCTTGATTTAAGTACACCTGTGGTAAATCCATTTGATTGGATATGACCTGTAAAGGTACACACAGGTCTATAAAAGGTCCCACAGACAGCACGTTAGAGCACAAATCAAGCCATGAAGTTCAAGGAATTGTGAATCTCAGACTGGAGTGGCAGTTTATGTTTTAAAGGATAACCATCACAAGTACAGAGCCAATATATGGGTCAACTATGTGAAGGTTTTTTTAATGGCTTGGTCAGAGCTTGGTTAGACTGAAAGCCTAAGGTCTGAAATTGTCTTTGCATTGATGCTCCCCATTCTAACCTGATGGAACTTGAGAGGTACTGCTGCAACAAATAGAAGACAGAGGTAATGATCCAAATACAGTTTAGACAATTGTCAGGCAGGCAAAAGGTAAAACAGGGACATACAGGAGCAGGCAGATAATCCAAAAGCATAGTCATAGTACAGACGAATGATCGAGACATGCAGCAAAACAACATAAACAATAAACAAAGTGTGAGTGTGTGTGTGAGTGTGTGTGTGTGTGCGTGTGTGTGTGTGTGTGTGTGTGTGTGTGTGTAGGCGTGTGTATGTGTGTTCGTGTGTGTGCGTGTGTGTGTGTGTGAGTGAAGTGTATTTATAGTCCTGGTAATCAGTTTTCAAAAGCTTGAGCTGTGTGTTTGCAATCAAGGTTGTATCTGGGCCAGGTGTGTGAGTGCAGGGAATGATTTAAATGAATAATTGCAGTTCATTTCAGAAGCAGAATTGTAGTCCACAAAAATAATTGTAGTCACAAATCACAAATATTTTGTTAAAAATAAATACTGATATTAAGTGCAACAACACTTTGAATGGAAAACATTATAAAAAGACACGGGATCAGCCTTCCTGCTATGCAGATGATACTCAATTATATATTTCCACTAAACCTGATGAGTCGTCTGAACTGTATAAACTAACTGAGTGTATTAAAGATGTTAAAGACTGAATGACCAACAATTTATTCTCTTAAACTCAGACAAAACAGAATTATTACTTATTGGGCCTAAATCCTGTACACAGCAGATCTCACAACTCTACCTGCAATTAGAGGGATACAAAGTTAGCATTAGCTCTACTATAGAAGATCTGGGTGTCATATTAGACAGAAAATCGAAAATCATATCTCCCATGTCACAAAAACTGCATTCTTTCATCTGAGGAATATTGCTAAGTTACAAAGTATGCTATCCATCTTAGATGCAGAAAAGCTAGTTCATGCTTTTATGACTTCTAGGTTGGATTACTGTAATGGTCTGTTCGTTAGTTGCCCAGCATCCTCTATTAACAAACTTCAGCTAGTACAAAATGCAGCCGCCAGAGTTCTTACCAGGTCCAGAAAATATGATCATATCACCCTAATTTTATCCTGCTTACACTGGCTGCCTGTTATGTTTCATATTGATTAAAAAAATACTTTTTACCTATAAAGCTGTAAATAACCTAGCTCCTGTTTATCTAACTAACCTTCTGTCTTGCTAAAGTCCAGCCCGCTCTTTTAAGATCTCAAAACGCAGGGTTTCTGGTAGTACCTAGAATAGCAAAGTTAAGTAAAGGGGGTCGAAGCTTCTCATTTATGGCTCCTAAACTCTGGAATAGCCTTCCTGATAATGTCGGAGGCTCAGACACACTCTCGCAGTTCAAAACTAGATTAAAAAACTCTTTTTAGTAAAGCATACACTGAATGCATCACATAGCAATATAATGCATGAATTTGATCCACACATCTTGTTTATATACACTATAAACAGGAGTTATGCTAAATATTCTCTATTTTCACCTGGGGATACTCATTCAGAGGCCCCCAGAGACTATGCAGCGCCACTGATGCGATCCGAGACCCGCAACAAGATGATCCCAAGGTTCCAAAATCCTGGACCAGGCCGTATCCTGAGCAGCTGCTGTGGTGCATAGAGGAGTGGAGAGCATGAGACTGATTCCTGTGAAGCTCCAAGAACAGACAAGTCTCACTGATGCTCAGCTTCTCCAGCCTCCGGCGCCTAGACTGCAGCTCTATACAAGACGTTTGGCCATATGAGAAATGGTCGTGCCCAACTGAGCCTGGTTTCTGTCAAGATTTTTAATTCTTCACTTTTGCCAATTGGTGAAGTTTTTTCCTCGCTGCTGTCACCACTGGTTTGCATGGTTCGGGACCTGTAGAGCTGTGTATCGATGGATTTGCTCTTCAGTGTTTGGACTCTCAGTAGGGAATATTAAGCCACACTAAACTGAGCTAAACTGAACTTCAACTCTGAAAACTGGACTGACACTGTTTTAATTTACTATAATCCATGTGAAGCTGCTTAGACACAATCTACATTGTAACAGCGCTGTAGAAATAAAGGTGAATTGAATTGAATTAAATATCTACAGAAACTCATGTCTTAGGTAAGCTGAAGTGTTAACAAAAAGACTAACGTAGACCAATGCTCCCTATTTAATATCTTATAAATTAATTTAGTATTTGGGCAAGTTCCTGTCTTATTAATACCATTTGCCCAAAAATATGGCCTATAAATTATATATAGAACGTCAAAATTCTCTGCACTAAAAGGTGAGTCATCAATGAGTCAAGTCCACAAAACGTCCACAAGAAGTCCACAAAATGAGTCTTAACTATATAGATCTCTTTTGGCTAGCCTAAACACCCACCTGGGACCTACTTGGACATCATTCTCAAGGTCATTGGTGTTTTTCTAGATTCCCTTTTTTTCTATCTACACAGAAAGGAACTGGTCTCCCCATCTGAGCGTGATTTCTCCCAAGGTTTGTCAGTTCTGCCATTTTAGTCAGTTGGTGGAGTTTTGGTTCTTTGCAGCTGTTACCTTTGGCTTGGTGGAACTGCTCATTGGGTGGGTCATCCTTCAACAGTGACATTTGTATTGAACTGAATCATTTAACTAATCTGCTACCTGCCCGATATGTTGAGTATGTCCCACAAAATGATTTTTTATTTTAAATCAGTTTTTTATAATTTTCCTGTTCATACTTGTAAAGTGGCTTTGACACAAGGAAATGCTACAGAAATAAAGGTGACCTTGTTCACATGCTTTTGGTTTCAAGTTTGGTTTACTTTTACTTTGAGATTGGTCTTAAAGAGCCCCTATTATGGGTTTTTGAAAATGAGCTTGTATGCTGTGTGTCACACAGCTCTAAGTGAAGTGAAATGTCCAGCTAAGGCTTAAATCTGAAAGTGCACAGTGTTTAAAACTATTGATTCATCTATAAAAGAGTCGACTCATAGTTCCTCAAACGAGTCGCCGTGCTAACGAGTCTTTAGCCGTTTCGGCATTACGTGAACACGAAACATAAGCCCCGCCCATTTATGCGCGCGCAGATTCGAAATCCCCAACCCTACCCACAAACAACAGCGGTGCGGAAAAAGTTGCCAGATTGGGCGGTTTTAAATTTGATTGTGCAGGTAAAACCTTTTGGAGAGGGTTTGGGCTGAAATAAGTCAGCTACATCTGGCAACACAGTGAAGAGCACTGTGCTTAGCTGGAGATTGGAAGTGTGCAGAGAACCCAGAGATGAGACTTTGAAGAGTTAGTAGTTTCTGCAGAAATACCACAGCCATGAGCTGTTCCCCCTCCGAGGAGTGCTTACAACGGAGGATTAGGAGCACCATGACATTTCGCTGGTCTGATATACAGCAAGTGTGAGTAAGTGCGATTAAAACGGTCGCCTCATTGTTTTCTCTAGCTTGTAAATGATGCATTTAACTGTGTTTTTTAACTTGTAACCGCTTGTAGTGTCTCTGGTTAACTTGTATTCTCATATCGCGTCTAAAAGCATGTTGTAAACGCGCCGCGTGCCGCTGTGTTTACGGATTAAAATGCGTTTGAGCTCGTGTTCCTCTGCTGTGTGTCGTTGCTATGGCTACCATGAGCTCTGCTACACACGTTCGGCGGTTTTGCCGCTGTGTGCACTAATACTGAATGTATGTCGCTGTTTTTACTTCTGGTTAAGAATTAGAGTGATATGCTGGGAAATCGGGGGTTAGTTTCGGGGGTGAGGTGTCTGAAATACGGGCGACTCCCGATAAAAACGAGTGTTGGCAGATTAGCTCACGCACACGCTATGACTCCTTCAGTATTGATAAGCCGTGGTGGGCATTCTCTCGCGCTGAGCGCTGTCGACCTATCGCAACAGACTGAGTCATCGGTCCAATCAGCGCAGTTTAGCATGGCGCGAAGGAGGGGTTTTGGAACAAATGAATCACTGAACGATTCATATAGGAGTCGCTGGGATAATGAGGTAAAAATAAATGCAGATTATAAGACAATGAAAGTGTTTTTTGACCATGCATGCATATCAGCCTGCTGTTGGAGACCCCCAAAACCAAAATATGACCCTTTTCAATGTATAATATGGGCTCTTTAAGTACTACAACACCAGGATTTGATGTAGTGTGTTAGGATTTGTAGTAGTGTGTAATCTACACTGAATTTTTATCATCTTTGGCAATTGTATTTCGGCTACAAAATTCCTACAATAATAAGAATAAATGAATAAGGTGAATAAATGTGTTCAGTTTTCTTAATATTTTAATATTTTCTTAGCTTAATATTTTGTTGGCCACAGAGCTCTAATAGTGCAATAATTCAAAATCAAGTTCACTTTGTGTCCAATGTATTTTAAAGTTAGATTTTTTTTTTAACTATCATATTATTTGTTAACTATCATATTGTATAGGTAAAGGGCTCCATGTAAATACAGTTGGGCAAAGAGCATATAGGAGGCACTGGACACCCCTGCCCAGAGCCCCAGGCCTGGAAATTGGTTTTGATATGATGTTGTTTGTTATAATGGATGTCATGGGTGAGGAATAAATGCTGATCCATTTGAAAAATTGCTGCCAAATCCAAATTTTCTCAAAGCAAAAGGCCAGCTGACCCTATAAGACCTCCACTGCAGACTGAGCTATATTGCTTCAGACTTAAAGAAAACAAGAAACTGCTCCAAAATAAGTACCACATATCAACAGTTGAGTCTTCTTATTTATATTTTAGAGTCTTGACATGTCTAATGACAGATATGAAAGCATCCATTACAATTTCTAATAGGTTGATTACAAAGTTTCGATCAGGTAATAAATACTTGCATATAATCTATTTTTCAGGAAAACATTTTCTTATTTATAAACAGACAAATTATGTGTTGTGAGCAACCTGGATTTTTTTCAATGTGCTAAGTAATTGAAACTTAATTTAGCATGTATTAAATCAACCCAACAGAATCTTTATACAATTTAACCAGCTTTAATCTTGTAATTTGCACCATCAAATACAAAAATCAAGACCAAATCTGATCCTTTTGTATCTCCACTCATTCTCAGATCATTTACAATATGAAACATGAACATGAGTTTTATACGAAGAAGGCCATGTGCCCATACAAAATTCATCCATTCATTCATTTCTTTTTGGATTAGTCCCTTTATTAATCAGGGGTCGCCACACCAGAATGAACCACCAACTTATCCAGTATATGTTTTATGCAGCAGACGCCCTTCCAGCCATACACACTCTTTCACACACATACACTACGGCCAGTTTAGCTTATTCAATTCACCTATAGTGCATGTCTTTGGACTTTGGGGGGAACCGGAACACCCGGAAAAAAACCCACGTGAACACAGGGAGAACATGCAAACTCCACACAGAAATGCTAACTAACCCAGCTGGGGCTCGAACCAGCGAACTTCTTGCTGTGAGGTGATCGTGCTACCCACTGCACCACCGTGACACCCACCCCATTTAAAATAATTGTGCAAATTAAACCAAAACGAGGTATGTATAGTTATAGTAATGAGTGATAAAATAATTTGGATCAAGTATAGAATCATTTTTAAGTAACAGATTATTACACATCCTGCCAATACATCAGCTATGAGAACATCTATAAACTGTAGCATAATATTGCTTTCCAGCCATAAAACAATACTAATAATAAAATAATAATAATAATTCTGATCTAACACTTTTTAAGTGCATGTTGTTGTGAATCCAGCAGAAAGTGATCTTTCAGTGATCTTTGAAAATGTAACAACCTTCTATTTGAGGGTTTTCTATCTTTTGTTTTTGTCTTAAAATTGCCAGACAGGATATTTTTAAATCCCGGTAAACAAAAAGAAAAAAAGGAATAATATATTGTAACAAATTTACCATAAATTACCCAGATAGCAGGCACCACAGTGGGTAGCACTATCGCCTCACAGCAAAAGAGTCGCTGGTTTGAGTCTCGGCTGGGTCAGTTGGCATTTCTGTGTGGAGTTTGCATGTTCTCCCTGTGTTTGCGTGGGTTTCCTCCAGGGGCTCCAGTTTCCCCCAAAAGTCTGAAGACATGTACTATAGGTGAATAGGATTAGCTAAATTGTCCGTAGTGTATGTGTGTGAATGAGTGTGTATGGGTGTTTCCCAGTGATGGGTTGCAGCTGGAAAAGCATCTGCTGTGTAAAACATAAGCTGGATAAAGTGGCTATCCCAAATTAAAAAGGGCTAAGCGAAAAGAAAATAAATGAATGAAAACCCAGATAGCAAATATATATTTGGCCCATTATAGAGGGACCATGTATACAAGGCACCAAACCCCCAAAATGCAGTTTGAACAAGAGGGCATATAGCACAGTGTAATGAAAAAGGCACCTAAAAGGTAGTTGTAAATGATAATAAAACACAAAAGGTTAGTGAGAGGTTGGTTTAGAGTAGGGGTAGGTCTAGACATTCAAAAAACACAATAGGTTGGACTCTGTGTCATGTACAAGAAATGAAATAAGTAAAAACTCTAGGTTTGAACAGCCCATTTAAAGTTCAAGTCGCACCTATTTGGAGCTGGCTTTGACCTCTGCTTATACCCTTCTACTCACCTCTGAGGGGCATGGTTTTGGAGTGAAATTTGTAACAGATATTTCACAAACAAATCCACCATTTTGCAACTATACGCAAATGTTTTGCAAAGAATCAAAACTTGCAAAGAGAAAACACTTTTCAAAACAATGTCAATTTGAGCAAAAACCCTGTACTTTTAGTACTTTTATTGTTTTACAAATATAAATATGTAACTGCATATATCCCTTGAAGAAACATCAAATCCAGACTGATTTTCTCACAAATGTATAGAGGCAGATTTTCTCTCAAATGCATTCAGTCGATTACTCTCACAAATGAATGGTGGCAGATTTTCTCACAAATGTGCTTAGACTATTTCCACGACCAAAACTGCAGATGGCCCCATAAGCCTCTCAGGAACCAGATGATCAAGTCATGCTTCTCAACCGTCCTGAGCAGAGATGGTGAGTGGAGATAGCAGTGACATAAAACTTCAGTATGGAGGGTGACAGCTTAACCTGAAGAAAGTATAGGAAAACACTAATCGGGCAGGTTAACAGGTCTTCTCATTGAAAAGCACGCGACTCAGTGTAGAGAATACATTCTGATGTCTTTAGTGTTTCAACTATGAACCGTATGTGGAGTTTGCACAAATCTTGATGTGGGTGCCAGGTGGTACTCTCTCCCTGAGAAGAAGGTCTCAGGGGAACATGTTAGGGAGGGGCTTTTGTGCAGAGTGTTGGTTTTGGAATCAGGTCCATCTGGACCAATGGCACAACCAGCAATGACTGAGCAGAACTAACCCACCTTGGCCCATAAAAGTGACACCAAGAAAGCAATCGTTCATGCACAATGTGGTGTTGCAGTAAACAGGAGTGTGAGCACATGACCTATGTCCCAGAGAGAGGCAGGTGAGTGCAGTACAGTGCTTACCTTGCTCCTTGGATTCTGCGGATAAGCAGGAGAGATGCATACTGTAACTCTTACATGCCTGTAAGTTAACCCCAATGGCCTTTTTTTTACCTGGAAGCAAAGTGCCAGCCAGGGAAAGCAAATCAATCATGTCTGATACAATCCCCTCATGTGCATGCACCACAGAAGGTGAAAGCATCCCTTGCAAAGGTGAAAGCAAATTCTTGCCAAACTCTTCTAAATGAGGACATGCATTACTCACAAGGGCTCCATCCACACATTTTATTCCCAGATGTTTGGATGTGGACAACATAAAGAGATCACCATCATACACTACCGCAACTTTGTGCACGACCAGCATAACTTCTTGAAAAAAGATGTAATTGCAAAAAGGCCACACAGGCAGATTGCACTCATCAAATACATAATCATACATTTACCTTTTTTATACAAGTCTGAGTGATTAGTCTTCCAAGTGATTCCCCATCTGTCAGTTTAAGCACAACTCAAATTGACCAACTAATCAAAGAGCTTTAAAAACCAACAAGAAAAGGGCATTTAAATATAACACATTAAAACAAAAAATTAAATGACGTAACCAGAGTATTGAAATTATCTGATAAAATTAATAAAAAGTTATGAGTTAATATACAAGATAAATATTTTTTATATATATACTTTAGGAAACCTTTGGGAGGATGAAACTTCAGACACTGTATTGCAATTCAAATTTAAATCAAATCTAACAAACGTTAGCATTCTCAATTCGGTTGTGAGTGGCACACGACAAAGGAACGCACTGACAGAAGAACCAGGCGAAGGTCACCACACCTCCCTCCCCCACTCCTCAATCCTGCATCTCTCTCTCTTTTATCTCTGCCTGTATTTTCTTTTCTCCCATTCCACACACAGACGTTTTGACAAACAGTTTTATCGGTTACGTCATATTTCTTCCCTGTTTTAATCAAACAGTTGGGTGGCAGGCTGACTGGCAAGTAGATTAATATCACCATTGATCAGATTGGATAGAAATATTCTCACACGTTCTCTCCTCTCCTCTCCTCTCCTCTCCTCTCCTCTCCTCCTCAATACCCTGTAAATAATTTGACCATTATCTCTGCAGTTTTAGAATCCTCTATATTGTAATGTTAAGTTTTATGTACAGTATGAATGTACAAGTAACGTTTTATAAACTAATTTCGAGAAGAGCATGTGATATGATTGATCGTGGCTGGTCTCTCATCTGCAATCATTGATAAACCAACCAGATTAATTCAAACCTACAATAAATAGCCCATTTCACCTTACTTTCCTTATTTTCATTTTTGAAGAATCACCCGTTTTCCTCCTTTACCAGGGTGAGCTCTCAAGAACTACCTGATCTCGAACCTGCTCACATGATAATTGACCAGACAGGAGCCCTTGCAGTTATCTCCGAGCTCAGGGTTCTCTACCAGGACAGCATGTCAAACCTGCTTTTAGTATCAAGCAATATCTAAGTGTAAAATCTTGAAATGCATTCAAAAGTTTGGGGTCAGTTAGATCTTCTGAAACAATTGAATACAATGATGCATTACATTGATTGGAAGTGACAGTTAAGGTATTCATAATGTTAGGAATGATTTCTATTCAGATTTTTTTATTAAGGCATTCATAATGTTAGGAATGATTTCTATTCGATTTTTTTATTACATGAACAGAGTACAGAGAGAATGTGATAGAAGGAAGAGAATTTTGTTCACTTGCATTCATTTGGAATGCCAGAAGACAATGTTATCTAAACATATTGATTAGCACACCACACTATTTTAAATGTTCACTGCTCTTGGTAGATTGTGCTGTGTAGTGTGGAAATGATCTGTCTCTGTTTTATTTATTTTGTGCATTTCTGCAGAACTTTCTATTACCATTTGTGCTTTATGGGACAGCATTCTTAAGCTAATTTGCCCTGCTTTGTAAAGTTTGCAGAGTTAGCAAAGCTTAATTGCAGATGCCTTTTATAAAGACATTTGGTTTCTCCCATCTGTTTTTACTGTGCCATTTTGATGTGACATTGAAGGCATGACCATTCTGGTTTCTGCAACTCTGTCTAATGTTATGTTGAGGGATCAGTGACAGCAGTAAGGAATGCTCAGTGATCCGGAGAAAGACAGGCCTGCACATAAGAAATAACCAAACATTTTTGGTTACTAAGTGTACGGTGAACCAATAACCAGGACCTTTGGCAAAAGTTAACTGCAAGGTGTGTGTGTGTGTGTGTGTGTGTGTGTGTGTGTGTGTGTGTGTGTGTGTGTGTGTGTGTGTGTGCGTGTGTGTGTGTGAGAGAGAGAGAGAGAGAGCTTAGGACAGATCTGGCTGGTGGAGATTGTAAAGGACAATTTCAAGAATGTACAGTATAGGTAAATTGCACTCAAACTAATTAAAGGTGAGGAGTGGTGGAAGAGAGAGATAGATTGAGCGACCTTTTTCAGGACTAAGGGGAAAGCACCAAGTGCTTCCTAACTGCCTGTTATTTGTGCCCTTGTGTCCTTGCTACTTTTCATTAAATATTTTGGATTATTTTTCTCAAAATTAAACTTTAAGAGGACTGAGGGATGTGTTCAGTTTCAATGGAAAAGAAGAACAAGCGGATGGAGAGAGAAAGAGTGAATGAGAGAAAGAGAGAGAAGAATAAGATTCCCCCACCCCCCAGGAGTGAGCACCTGTGTCATTGTTATGCTTGTTGCCTAGTAACAACATTCTTCACCGCCCACCACAGAAAGAGTGTAAGCCATGCATGAAGACGGGAACAAAGAATCTCATATTTCATGGACATTTTTAAGGAGTTTATGTTAGGGATGTGACTGAATGGTGTCTGCGTTCTGGTTTTCAAGGTGACTGTAAACAATCACATTATTTTAGTGTTACTTCCTCTATTGTATTTTAGTTTAAATATAGAATTGATTTCAGTAAAATATAGCTATTTAATTGTAAGATAAAACAAAAATAAACAATTAATATTATAAAAACAACAAAATACATTTGTTTTTAAAAGTGTTTTCAGAAAAGCAAAATGTATGAAAATATGAAGGCTATAATTACCTTAAACAGTTTACTCTAATGCTAACAGTCTCTCTGGTCATGTTTTGATGCACCAGAGCTTTGGGTGAATAGACAGAAACATATGGGACAGAAATCCCTCAGATTTCATTTAATTACTGTTATTTTTATTTGTTCATTTATTTATAAGTCTTATGGGGTTGGAATGACGTGAGGATGGAAAAATTATTATATGATTTGAAGCCTATAATATTACTGTATGGGCAGCAGAGGTGAAGGTATGTTACAATGAAGCACATCACTGTCTGAAATCATGTATCCCTAATGTGAAAAACAATATTTGAACTGAAAAGTGTGTCTAAATTCATTGTATTCAATAGAGATAATAAGTAGAAGCACCAGGATGACTAAAGCCCCGTTTACACTAGTGCGTTTTCGTTTTAAAATGCATAAGTTTTGCTACGGTTACGCCTTTGGAGCATTTTGGAAACGCTGGAGAGGCTGTTTTCATTCTAAAATGCTGCTGCTCCGTCTCAGTGTAGATGGAGGAAAACAGAGACCTTTGAGATCCGCTACGTGATTGGGGCTTTTTGGTCATTGCGTAACCTTTCCTTATTCGCCAAGCGCACATGGCTACAACGCCACCGGCAGACAGCAGACCAGCCTTCACTGTAACCACTGTATTTTCGATAGCCATGGATGTTTTATATTCATTTGTTACTTTAAGTAACAACTTGACCTCGCCCAGAGTGCGCGAATGGTCACGAGATATACGTTTCTGGTGGCGTAGTGTGGAGGGACATCTGTTGAGAGACGCTTGGGTGAAACGCTAGTGTGGACGCGGATCGTTTTCATTCTAAAACGCTGTTTTAAAACTAAAACGCACTAGTGTAAATGGGGCCTAAATATGCCAAGATTCTGAAGGTTGCATTCAATGGAGGCGTATTAACATGTCTCCGTAGTAACACGTATAATCATATCAACAAGAAAGGACTTGCAAAAAGCACGGAAATAAAAGGTCTGTTCAGTTCGCTAAGGTCATCAATCATCATCAAATGTGATCAAGAGTGAGTTTTACAAGTTTAAAATGTTTTAAAACAGTGCATGTGTATGATGAACTACAGCGATTTACTTAAGCTTTACTTCATTACCACAGCTACGTGTCAGGGCAGTTATAAAACGCTTGCAAAAAGAGTGCAAAGCTCAATGCGCGAGCTGTCTCTCTCTCTCTGTGTGTGTGTGTGTGTGTGTGTATATGTGTGTCCGCGCTGTGCGTGTGTGCGCGTGAACTTTGTAACGACATTGTGTGTGACTCATCGTTGCAACTCCACAACAAACACATCAAACAATCATTGGTAAAATTCTTACTGTAGTATTTCTCATAAACGTTACGTGAGATCTGCTACCTTTATGTCTGTCTGTCTGTCTGTCTGTCTAATGCAGCCGAGGGCGGAGACTGAGGCATGCTGACAGGCACGTGGGAACGGTGGGCGGGTAACCGTAGCCTTAAAGGCCCAGTACCAAAAACAGCAACAAGCTGTTTAGAGTTATAATACACAGACTTCAGAAAGCTATAATCGATAATCTGATGGGTGTTTTGAGCGGAAACTTTACAGATAAATTCTGTTGACACAAGAGACATATATCAAATATAAAAAAAGGAGTAAAAGATGTGCCCTTCATTGGTTATAATTTTAATTAAGGTTTAATTAAGATTTATTGCTCCCTGGATGTTTGCAGAGAGAACCATAGCAGGCCCTTACACTAACCCTACCCCTAACCCTAACCCCAACCTAACAGTCTACTTAGTTGCAATGTAACTTTAACTCAACAAACGGACCATCAAAATAAAGTGTGACCATGCTATTGTCCAAATGGCTTCTGTACATGTGATTTGAAGAGAAGCAAAAGTGGACACTTTGGGATTTGGGAGCATGTTTAAACAAATACACATAATAATAAGTAAACATCACAATGTCTGTTTTGGTGTGTTTTATTTTAAGCACAACTAATTTTATATTTATATTGGTATTTTCACTTATTTATTTCACATCCTAATGTTGACAGGTATGACACACATACACAATAATATATAGAGGTGGTGAAGTTTGGTAATATCTCTATTATTAATGTAAACCACGTTCCCTGCAGAGGGAACAGAGACATGTGTCTGGAAAGACACTTTGGGACATCGCAAGATGACCATTCACTATAAAAAATGGGAAAAATGTGTAAATGTGCTTTTACCTAGCTAATTGTAGTCTAGCCTTATTTAAAATGCGACAGGATGTTGGGAAACCATGCCAATCCTCGAAGGGATGATGTGCAGGCCACCTGCTACCCAAAATGGAGAGACCTGATGGCAATATGAGCATATGGGATAGCCCTAAACAGGGGGAGCGCTACATATGATAAACAGGTTAGCAGGTAGGGAAGACACAAGTTTCTGTGAGAGAATAACCGCATGATAATGCCCAAGAGGAGGCAACAGTTTTTTGTTGAGTGTGCTTTCACCCCTGGGTACACGGCTCGCCCTGGCACTGATAGGCGAGGGCGATGACATCTACTATGCAGTGGGCCAACCTCAGATTTGATATGGCTCTTAACTTCTGCCAACCACAATAACAGATTAAGAGCTGTTCAGAAGATTGTACATTCTGCGTAAGTTCCATGTGAAGTTGCAGAGCAGAGAAAAGGCTGGGCCTGCCTCCTCTGTGGGCAGCACTTGTGGGTTCACAACCTGGTCTCTAAATAGGGTGGTAGGAACCTTGGGCACATAGCCGGGCTGGGGTCTCAGGATACCATGAGAGTTGGTCAGCCGGAATTGATCAATTCCTTGATCAATGCTAACGCAACCAGCAGTGCTGTCCTCATGGAAATAATTTTCTCTGACCTGCCAGGACTACAGAGAGATCAAAGCATGGGATGAGGGAGAGGGGGCAGGGATGAATGATTAGTGTATGCTTCCTGAGCGTGCAGCCATCCACCGCATCATGGTGAGCAGAGATGGCTGGTAGAGGAAGGAGAAGATGGCTGGGAGAGGAGGTCCTATTTCAAGGGAATATGCCAGGGAGGGGCTGTCGCGAGAGGTGTGAGTTCGAAAACCCAGGTCCGGTTGGGCCAGAGAGGCACAATTAACAAGACCTGCTCCTCGTCCTGTCTGTGTGAGTAGGCTCACGGGAGGAAACACATATGTATGCATGCCCGGGGGCCAGCTGTGATCCAGTGCATCCATGACATCCATGCCTTGGTCAGGGAATAAAAAAACTGGCTATGGACGTCTTCGGGAGAAGCAAACAAGTCAACCTGGGCTTCCTAGAAAAGCTCCCATATCAGCTGGTCCAAGCTGGGGTGGAGTCTCCATTCTCCTCGGAACGCTAACTGCTGTGTGAGTACATCGGCTGCACGGTTGAGCTCACCTGGTATGTAAATGGCACGTATCAATTTCAATCACCTGTGACTCTAGAGAAGCAGATGGCGAGTGAGCTGAGACATGCGACGGGAGCGAACACTGCCCATACGGTTGATATACGCCAATGTTGCTATGCTGTCCGTCCTGATTAGAATGGAAACACGTGCTGGTATGTTCTAGAACTGCTAAAAATCAGCAAAGAGCAAGAAACACTGCCTACAGCTCTAGGCAATTGATATGCCAATGCAACTGGGGTCCAGTCCACAAATCTGCAGCTGCCTGCTCATTGCACATGGCCCCCAGCCCATGCTTGAGGCATCCATCAATACGACAACATGCCTGGATTCTAGTTCTAAGGACACCCAGGCCTGCAGAAAGGCAAGATGAAGAGCTGAAAATAAGAGACTGTCTCTTACCTTCCTCCCTGGATCCCACAATGAGGCCGGAGGAGTGAGAGAAAAGCTGTCCCCTTGCACCCTCTGAGCTCATGGCAATATGGCCTGGTGTTGAGATGACCCAGACTGACAAGGCTCGGGTTTGCACACCTGGAGAGAGAGTAAACTGCTCTTTTATTGAAAACTTGGTTACCGCTGGCCTGTGGGGCAGCAGTGGTGATTTTAAAGTCGGTGATGTTCTCAACTGTTATTCCTGGCCCTCCACTGAGGAAAGAGCAGGTCCCTTTTTCTCCAGGTGGCTTGTCTCAGGGTCGCTCTCTGGTCCTTTTAGCGGACTTAATGGTGCCCTGAGATGGGGGTGTCTCCATCCTACAAGGGGCTTAATGTTGCTGCTTGGCTGGTAGAGTGGGCTGTGGAGGTGGAGTAGGTATTGTGGTCGCAGGTAGATATCCTCTGCAAGGTGCAGCCAAGGTAGATGGGGCAGCAGGGAAAGCAATTTTCCAAGCTCACTAATGGATGACTTTCCCATCGCCTGTGACCGTTCTTTTACCACAGAGAACTCCTAGGTAAAGTCCCAGACAGTGTCGCTAAATAGGTCAGCCTGGGATGTGGGCGAGTTAAGAAAGCAAGCTTTTTCAACATCGTACATATCTGCTAGGTTCAGCCAGAGGTAGCATTTCTGGACCACTAATGTGGCCATCGTCTTCCCCAGGGCATGAGCGGGACACTTTGGGTCATGAGAGTATAGTTGGTCTCCAAGTGGAGCTCATGCATTAAGCCCAGGAAAGAACCACCCTACTGCAGCTCAGCCAATTTCTGCACTTGGTAGCACAGATAGGTGGCCATAGCATGCAAGGAGGAGGCAGCCTGGCCACGAGGGACTCAGATAACCTGCACGCTTTGGACGGGAGTTTAGGCGAACCCTTCCAGGTGGTGGCGCCTCGCAAACCAAGATTGGCAGTGATAGTGCACTCCACCTGGGGAATTGCTTTGTACCCCCTAGTGGCTTGGCGGGAACACGTGAGGACAAGGCAGAAAAAGGTGCCCTCCATACCTGCTTGAGCTCACTGTGCAACTATGGGAAGAGGGGGATGGGGGCTTGGAAGGTTTGAGCTTCCTCTTAGCCCCAATATAACACCCATCTAATTTGTCAAGAGGTTAAGCTGGGGGACAAGCCTTCTGGGGGAAACCGGAAAACCCGGAGGAAATCCGGAGGAAATCCGCAATCCGGGGAGAACATGCAAATTCCACACAAAATTGCCAACTGACCCAGCCTTGGATTGAACCAGCGACCTTCTTGCTATGAGGCGAACGTGCTACCCACTATGCCACCATGGCACCTGTTCACAAATATATAGTAATATAATCACAAAGGTCTCAAGATTCAACGAAACAAGAGATCTATAGTTTTTTGATTACTTTGTCAAAACTCCAAGTGGCAGCTATAGTTCAAGTATAAATCATGGGAAATTATGGAATAATGTATTAATAAGTTTTTCAATCAAGGTTATTTGTCTTGTTTAATGTTTTTTCTTTCATAATACCCCATATAAAAATAATAACACTTTAACTGATGTCTTTACTT
Source organism: Danio albolineatus (assembly GCA_903798035.1). Taxonomy (NCBI): domain Eukaryota; kingdom Metazoa; phylum Chordata; class Actinopteri; order Cypriniformes; family Danionidae; genus Danio; species Danio albolineatus. The sequence continues at coordinate 3,197,497 of CAIGQQ010038221.1, forward strand.
TAAAGGAGACGTTTTATTATACAATTTGATACACAGCAAAATCCTCATTGAAAAATTATCCAAAAAGAGAGTTAAAATAACACTGGAGCAGGGTTAAAGTGCTGATTGGACAAAGAATTATGAACTTCTGCTTCAGAATCACTGAAGAAAAACACAAAACTACAACTGACTTCAATCACAACCTTAGGCCCTGTTGTCCACACAAAAATGGGTATTTTCAAAACAGTAGCTTTTTCTACATGATATGACTGTTCATCCTCACAAAAATGTTCACTGAAACCCAAATTTTTTCAGGGTGAAGATTTGTAAGTGCCAGAGTTTTTAGAAAACAAAGGAAAAACTTTTTCATTTTCAAATTACCTGTGTACAGTATGTGTACATGGCCTTAGATGAACTTAACTGAAAACTTCTCAAAACCTCAACTCATCCGAATCATTAAACAACTCCACAAACGGCATCAGTAGCTTTACTTATTATTACTAACCTTTTTGACTATTTCTTACAGCTGTCTACAAAAGTCCTTAGTGAGATTTACTGAAAATACTCATTTTGTTAGATTGTGGAGAACAGTGACTCTTAACTCTTTATTTATTTCTTTGACTGCTGTAACTCTGTGGTGTAGGACCAAGTAGTATGTTGATGGAGAATGAGACATTGAAGTTATTTAATTATTTTTAAAGTAATTAATTTGCGTCACTGTGGCACATTGGGTTGCATGATCTCCTCACAGCAAGAAGGTCACTGGTTCAAGACCCAGCTGGGTCAGTTTGCATTTCTGTGTGGAGTTTGCATGTTCTCCCCGTGTTTACGTGGATTTCCTCCAGATGTTCTGGTTTCTCCCACAGACTAAAGACATGCACTATAGGTGAATGGAATAGGCAAAATTGCCCGTAGTGTATGTGTGTGAAAGAGTGTTTATGGCTGTTTCCCAGTGTTGGGCATCCGCTACGTAAAACATATGCTGTTTATAGTGGTATAACTTTTATATGTCTAACTTTTTAAATTACAGTAGTCTGTTGGGAAAACTAGTGTGTTTTGTCACTTTAGGACAAACGTATTAGTTCTTTGTGTTTTCATATTCATGACATTATATGATAGATACTTTCTTGGGGGTTCATATCAAACAGTTTTCTACTTTTAAACATAATGAATGTGTTTATGAATATAAATTGATCTGTTGAAAGCGGTTATTTTGAGTATTTTGAATGCCACATGTTCTCCTCCTATTCAAATTGTACACTGGCATTTTGTTCAGAATATAGACTGGTTTATGTGAATGTGAAAGAATGTGAGAGCAAATAATTAACAAAAGCGAGCATATTGTGCATACAATTGTGTATTGTTATTATTCTAATCTGTACACAGCTGTTACAATCATTAAAATCCTAGAACAGAAAATGTTATTCTGGTTTTATTCTATTCACATTTCATTCTGGTCTGGTACTGGTAATTTTTTTTAAGGGTGAGTGGTCATTTGGGGTTATAAATGTTAAAATAGGGGTCTCCTAAATATAGGTTTTGGAATTGCTGCACCACATTAGGCACACTTTCACATAGTTCTTCAGCAAAAAAATAAAGTTTCAAATGTTTGTTTGTTTGCTTTTTTGCAGTAAACTATTTTGATTTTCCAAAACACATGGATGGTGTTTAGAACATAGTATTTAATTAATTTAAATAATTGTGTAATGTGTACCTTAAAGATGCAAACAACCATTCTAAACAATTATTTTTTTTGTTAAGCATTAAGTATGCCTAAGAATTTAGCACACTATTCTATATTGTAACTTTTTAAATCCCAAAAAAAACTTATGTCACTTGCAAAAATAATACTAAAATGCTAAACTGTGCTTACAAACATGTCCACATTTTTGCCATCTCCACACTTTGACAATAAACATAAAAATTCAGTCATTATATATTTAAAACGTTCACCTTTTTACCTTTTGGGGATGTCTGTCATCCAAGTGTGAAGAGACAACAGCATTTTCTCCTCTTTTCTTTGCTGTACCTGCTTGTGATCACAGAGCGGCACTGCTAGGGCTGTCATACAGGATCAGAGCTCCACTGATTACTTCCACTTTGTCACCTTCATCAGGAAATGATTCTGACGCACACTCACACCCCAGTCTCTCCACATCAATATGTGTGCTGTAGAAAAAAGAAAAAAAAGAGCGCAGACTGGAAATAAATAATGAAAAAGAAGACCATGCTCCAGCTTTGCACACTTTCTGAGCCATGTCTTGGCTTTCCCTTACACACTCTCTCTCTGTCAGCACTTATATCACCTTTTCTGTTCGGAAAAAAATCTTAAAGTGAATATACTGAGAAACCCTGGCTGGACCATTTTTAAAAGATAAACATTGTTTATGTACATCTGTAAGCAGATTCTTTATGGTTCTTGTTATACCAGTCCCTGTCCTATATCTCTGTATACAGTATTTCTGTTTCATATGTCACACCTGATCCCTTTAGTTTTTCTTATTTCTTATTAGTCCTTGTTTGTTATTTGTCCAACCCCCTTATTATCTTGTCATCTTTTTTAGCCTAATTGTTTCTTACCCCATATATATCCTTTCATGTTAGCCTTTGTTTGTCGATAATCTGTTACTTTTGAAATGTCCACGTGTTCCCTGCTTTGTGTTTGTTTTGTAATATTCTGGACTGTCAATAAGCCAGTTGGAACTGCGTTTGGATCCTCACCTCTTCTCTCACTTTTGTACAACAGACGTTGGACCGTAACAGTTACAGTATTTTTTTGTGATATTTTGATAACACTTTTATTAGCCAAATGGTTCATTTATTCTTAATAGCTGGCTTGTTTGGCTTCTCTCCTATATTAGAGCCACATTTTGCAACCAAGTTAATAGAATTTATCTGTTAAAATTGTTTAAAACACTAATTGGTGTTTTTTCATTATTATTATTGTTTACAACAATTAACTTACTTAAGCCCATCGGCAACTATAGTTGCCAAAGTTCATAGTTGCCATTTTCCTTTTGTAAGTAATCTTCTACATGTTGTCCGTGTTAATTTTCTCAATGACATGCAAGCAAACAACCAAATTAAAAATTTCAAGAAAAAAAAAGATTTACTTCCTTTCACATGAGGGCTTCAACCTCTGAGCCCTTATTCCAGGATGCAAAAAGGAGTCAAACCCTCCTAAATAAAGGCAATTTTTATCTCACTAAAAATTGTTTGTTCACAAATATATATTAAAAAATTCATTAAGGTCTCTAGATTCATCCAAACAAAATTAATCTTTCAAGTGATCACCAGAGATCATCTTTCATCAGCACATGTGAGGAAATCGGCTCTACTCGAAGATTATAAAATCTCGCGAATGTATTCGGTGTCACCCAGCCTGCAGCTCTACAGATATCTGTTAGAGAGGTGCCGCGTGCTAATGCCCAAGAAGAAGCGAAACGGTTAGGTTGGCCAGCGCTAACCGGGTCAGCAGAGCTCACGCAAGTGGCATCATAGGCAAGATCATTGACGCATTAGCGGTGGGTCAGTGCAGAGTGGGAGAACTCAAACGGGGGGCTGGGAGTGTGTGAGAAGGGAGACTCTCCTGGGTCTGCACACTCAGAGCCGCTGGCGAGGTGCACCGATCCTGCGAGCTTGAAGGCATAGCGTCCAAGACTGGCATTGTTCGGGCTGACACATCACATGGAGAAGGGAGAAAATGCTCTTTTATTGAGAATTTGGCGGCCACTGACCACAGGGTCAGCAGTCTGGCATTGAAAAATGCCGTTTGATGTATGGCCCGGCCCTCCACCGGAGAAAGAGCAAGTTCCCTCTTCTCCGGATGGCCCATTTCAGGGACACTTCGCAATGCATTTACCAGACTTAACGGCGCCCTGGATGTAGATAGCTCGACGGGGGGATCGGTCTTATGTGCCCACCGATAGATGACTTCACCCATTGCATTAGACTGCTCCTTCACTGCTGTGAACTTCTGGGTGAATTCACCAATGGTGTCGCCGAACAGGCCAGCCTGGGTTATGGGTGCGTTAGGAAAGCAAGCTTTGTCACACATATCAGCCAGGTTTAACTAGAGGTGGCATTCCTGGACCACTAGTGTGGCCATCGTCCTTCACAGGGCAAGCACAGCCGACTTGGTGGATTTAGGTGCGAAGCTCATGCATTAAGTCTGGTTCGGAACCACCCACGTGCAGCTGGGTCAACGCCTGTGCTTCGTAGCACTGGTACGTGGTCATAGCATGCAGGGCAGAGGCAGCCTGGCCCATGGCGGTGTAAGCTCTAGCACAGAGGGACGCAGGTAACCTGTACGCCTTGGACTGGAGATGAGGCTGACCACACCAGGAAGAGGTACCATGCGGACATAAAATGGCCGCAATGGCATGCTCAACCTTGGGAATCGCCTCGTACTCACTCACAATAATGGACATCTGGTCCTCTGTGTCATCGAGTGAGAGGGCAACCATCGGGATATAAATAGAGCGCTTCTCTCACTCGAAGCTTGGATGGAGCGCGATGAGGAGTGGGAGGTCTGCAAGCCCGAAGGCGGTGGGTTAGCCCCCACTGTAATCCTCAGATCTGCCCAAGTGCCAACTGACGAGCGGGCGACAACAGGCGTGGATTGCCCATTTGCAAGAGTGATCCGCGATCTTAACTGCGCAACAGACATGCCATCGCAATGATGATATGCACTGCCCACGAGCACAACATTAACATGCTGAATCCCAGGCATGCAGCGGAGTGCTTGTGCCCATCATCCGGAGACAGGTAACCACCACATCCAGAAACACACACACAAAAAAAGACATGCCGCATGACCGTGTTGCTCTTTTAGGGAAATTGCCCTTATACAAACCGCTCTTTAAAAGGACCGGACCCAGTGAACACCTAGGCGAGGGAGGGTGGACCCAGCTCACCGTCCACCACTGCATATCACACACTCTGTAACCGGGACAAAACAGCCTGCTTGCAGCACCGGCAGCTCTCTCGTTCTCTATCTCTCTCTTTCTTCTCTCACGAAGGAAGTTTCAGAGGAACCGTACTCTCTCAGCAGCGTGAAGGCTCTGAAAGAGAAAAGGTGACTCAGTAATGCACATCTGACCCTACTTATTCAAGATTGACTGTCATGGGTGTCAGCTGTGCACGCTGATGCCACCAATATATTGGCATTTCATTGACCCATTATTATACTCTTTCAGATGATTGGAAAGAGTCGCAGGCAGTGCATGGCATCACTGTGATTGCGTCACATAAGATCGCGGCTCGCTCTTGCAAAAGGGTGACCCACCCCAGTTGTCCCCCGCATCGCGGCTGGCACTTGGGCTGATCTGAGGGGTCACAGTGGGAGTAAATCTGCTGCCTTCGGGTTCAAGAAAGGCTCTGTCCTCCCATATGGTCTGCCTCTTGCTTGATGATACAGAGAATCAGATGTCCATCGTTGCATTGGAGGGTGGGCTATCACTGTTGGACGAGGATCCGAACCCGCTCCCTCCCTCCGGGGTGGTGAGCGTGGCGTCGGGTCTGGAAGCAGACATGATGGCCATGCTTTCCCAGGCTGCTTTGGCCGTGGGTCTGGAGATGGTTCTTCCCCCAGCCCCACGGCCAGACAGACTAGATGGTTGTTATGTGGAGGATACTAAGAAGGCCAGACTTTCTAAGCCTCCCGTCCCCTTCTTTCCGGAGGTGCATAGTAGGCTCACACAGTCTTGGAGGGCACCTTTCTTTGCCCAATCTGTGTGCGCCTCCGCCCTCACCACCCTTGATGGTGGAGCAGCCAGGGGGTACGAGGCAATTCCCCAGATCGCATTTCCCAGATCAATTTATGCCCGCATGGTGCCTCTTCCTGGTAGGGTCAGCCTCGTCTCCCGTCCAAGGTATGTAGGTTTTCTGCCTCCTTTGGGGCCAGAGCCTACACAACCGCAGGCCAGTCTGCTTCTGCCTTGCATGCGATGATCACCTACTAGCACTACCAAGTGCAGGTGCTGGCCCAGCTGCACAAGGGTGGTTCCGCCCCAGGCTCATTGCATGAGCTCCGCACCTCAACCGACAATGCTCTGCGTACTACCAAGTCAGCTGTGACGTCCCAGGGAAGTACGATGGCCACATTAATGGTCCAGGAACGACACCTTTGGCTAATACTGGCTGCAAAGCGTGAGGTTGACAAAGTTCGCTTTCTTAACAGACCCATGCCCTGGCTGGCCGGTTTGGTGACACCATCAGTTCACCGAGGAATTCACAGCGGTGAAGGAGCATTTGGATGCGATGGTGTGTATGTAGGTTGTGTATGTAGGTTTTCTGCCTCCTTTGGGGCCAGAGCCTACACAACCGCAGGCCAGTCTGCTTCTGCCTTGCATGCGATGATCACCTACTAGCACTACCAAGTGCAGGTGCTGGCCCAGCTGCACAAGGGTGGTTCCGCCCCAGGCTTATTGCATGAGCTCCGCACCTCAACCGACAATGCTCTGCGTACTACCAAGTCAGCTGTGACGTCCCAGGGAAGTACGATGGCCACATTAATGGTCCAGGAACGACACCTTTGGCTAATACTGGCTGCAAAGCGTGAGGTTGACAAAGTTCGCTTTCTTAACAGACCCATGCCCTGGCTGGCCGGTTTGGTGACACCATCGGTTCACCGAGGAATTCACAGCGGTGAAGGAGCATTTGGATGCGATGGGCAAAACCATCCATCGGTGGGACAGTAAGACTGATTCCCTTTCTGAGCCATCCACATCCACTGCTCCTCGCTGAGGGCGCCCACCTTCAAGACCTGCTCCGCTGTCCCGCCTATGCCTCCAGCCAAGCGGCAGCACCAAGCACCCCGCAGGCAACCAGCACCCTCTTCCCATGGTGCCACTAAGTTCGGTAAATGGACCGCGAAGCGTCCCTGAGATGGGCCATCTGAAGAAGGGCCGGGCTCTACACTATCCAACAACATTTTTAACACCACTAAATTCTCAAAAAAAGAGCATTTATTCCCTTCCCAAGATGTGACAGCCCGAACACTGCCAGTCTGGAACGCTATGCCTTCTAGCTCGCAGGATCAGTGCACTTCGCCAGTGGTTCTCAGAGTGTGGGAGGACGGTCTCCCTTCTCTTGCACTCCCAGCCCATCCTCCTGCTCATCAAAAAAAGCGGTGTGCTATGGCCAATCTTAGATCTGATAGTTTTGAACCGCTGTCTTCACAAGCTGCCATTCTGAATGCTTACGCAGAAACGCATCCTCCGATGCATCCGTCCTTGGGATTGGTTAGCGGCAGTAGACCTGAAGGACGCATACTTTCATGTCTCCATACTTCCATGCCATCGTCAGTTTCTGTGGTTTGCGTTCAAATGTCCAGCCTGGCAGTAAAAAGTCCTCCCTTTCGGGCTCTTTCTTCCTCCAGGGTTTTCACTGATTCTAGCTAACTCGCGGGATAAATTTATTATGCACAGAGACAGGGTACTTCGGCACCTCGACCTATTGGGGCTTCAAGTCAACCGAGAGAAGAGCAAGCTTGCCCCTGTGCAGAGAATCTCTTTTCTCGGGTTGGAGCTGGACTCGCTCACCATGTTGGTGTCTCTGAGAAGACCCCCGAACTTGTCAAATCAGCATTGTGCTTTCTTTTGTTCAGGATAGGTTGGAGCAGAGGCTGTCACCCTACACACTGAAAGTTTACGGTGGATGGCGGCACTGTGGGAAGGCATAACATCATTATCAGGTTCCGCAGAGGTGCGAGGCGTTTAAAGCCACCCGCCCCCGTCTCATGCCCTCTTGGGATCTGTAGTGCTCGTGAGCCTGCGTGGAGATCTGTTTAAACCACTCAACTCAGTGTCCTTGAAATTTCTGTCCTTGAAGACAGCTCTGCTTGTTGCGTTGGCATTGATTAAGCTGGACGGGGACCTGGAGGCATTTTCGGTCAGTGACTCATGCCTGAAATTCGGGCCAGCCTACTCTCACGTTATCCTGAGACCCCAGCCTGGATATGTGCCTAAGGTTCCTACCACACTATTTAAAGGCCAGTTAGTGAGCCTGCAAGCGTTGCCTGTGGTGGAGGCAGACCCAGCCCTTTCATCGCTGTGTCCTGTTTGCACTGTGCAAATTTATGTGTACCGTACTCAGAGCTTTAGATCCTCTGAACAACTTTTTTGTCTGTTAGTGCCGTAACTAGACAGAGATTGGCCCACTGGATAGTAGATGCCATCTCCCTCGCTTATCAGAGCCAGGGCAAGTCGTGTCCCCCAGTGGTGAGAATGCACTCCACTCGGTGCGTCGCATTCTCCTGGGCGTTAGCACGAAGTTCTCCTCTCGATGCTATGTTCCTTTGTCACATCGATTGCCCTTTAGCTGTTAGCCATAAAAGGCTCTTTCAGCTAGGAAAGGATGCCTCGGTGATGGCCGCTGTAATCACTGACGCTGCCAACTCACTTGCATTTCATTTACTCGTTTTATTACCCTTTTAGATGATTGGATTCTGACAAAATCGCGGTAGTGAAATTTCCACATAGCATTTTCGTTACCCCCATCGGGGAACAAGGGTTACTTAAGTAACCATTGCGTTCATAAGCAACATGGTCACAAGTAACATGAAATTTGTACCTTATAGTTGATTAGCAGATTGTTTTCGCTAAAGTAGCTTACAAAAGAAGCCCTTCAAATCAATAGGAAAGCAACAATATGTAATTGCCATTTAGTTAGCATTGCATTTTACCTTTTTATTATTATTTAAAGAAACAAACAATCAGGACAAACAGAGACATAAAGTAAAAATGGAGGGTGCTATTGTTGGAGGAAGACGTGTTGACGAAACAGATGCGTCTTTAGTCGTTTCCTTAAAATGACCAGACCGTCTGCTCCTTCCTTAGGGTTCAGCAAGTCATACAACCAAGATGGAACATTAAAGGTAAAGGTCCTTGCAACTGATTTTATGCCTGAGTCTGTTACAGCACTGTGAAGGAATCTTGCCCACTCAACTTTACAATTCAGACACATTGGAGCATTTATGAGCATGAACCACCTTTTTTAGGTCATGTCACAACATCTCAATTGGATTCAGGTCAGGACTTTAACTATGCCACTCCAACACCTTCATTTTTTTTCCCTTCAGCCTTTCAGAAGTGGACTTGCTGGTGTGCTTTGGTCATTGTCCTGCTGCAGAACCCAAGATCACTTCAGCTTGAGATTACTAACAAGTGGCTGGACATTCTCACTCAGGATATTGTGGTACACAGCAGAATTTATGATTCCATTTCTCACAGGAAGTCTTCCAGGTCATAAAGCTGCAAAATAGCCCAAAAACATCACAGTGCCACCATATTTTACTGTTGGTTTGATGTTCTTTTTCTGAAATGCTATGTTACTTTTTCAAGTCACACAAGCCTTTATGTTCAGTAGCGGTTTTGGTCTTAGAAATTGCAATTATTGCTCTATTTTTTTCTGATAGTGTAATCATGAACACTCACCTTAACTCGCCTGCAGTTCTTTGGATGTTGCTGTGGGGTATTTAGTAACCTCTTGGATGAGTTATTGCTGCACTCTTGGGGTAATTTTGGTCAGCCAGCCACTGCTGGGAAGGTTCTCCAATGTTCAGTGTTTTGCTCTCTCACTGGTTCTCTCACTGTGTTTTGCTGCAGTCCCAAAGCTTTAGAAACAGCTTTTCCAGACTGGTAGATACTTATCATTTTCTTTATCATTTGTTTTTTAAAGTCTTTGGATCATAGCATGATGTTTAGCTTTTGAGGATCTTTTGGTCTTCTTTACTTTGTCAGAATGGTCCTATTTAAGCGTTTTCTTGATTGCAAACATGTGTGGCAGTAATCAGACCTGTTTGTGGCAAGAAAAATTGAAGGTGTGATAAACCAGAGGTAAGTTACAGGGAACACCTTGTTTATGTAGTTTTGTATTTTTCTTTCCCTTAATAATAAAAACCTTCATTTAAAAACTGCATGATGTGTTTACTTTTGTTATCTTTGACTAATATTTAGATTTATTTCCTAATCTGTGAAACAGGAAACAAACCAATGAAATGAACTGTTACCAAAATATTACTTGTAATAAAAAAAGTAATATTACTAGTGCTATTTAAAGAGATAGTTCACCCAAAAATGCACTATTTCCTCACCCTGAAATGGTTTTTCAACATTTATGCATTTTTTCAAGATATTTTGAAGAAAGCTGAAAACCTGTAACCACTGATTTCTAGTAAGAAAAACAAACACTATGAAAGTCGATAGTTGCAGGTTTTTAGCTGTCTTCAAAATATCTTCTTTTGTGTTGAACAGAAGCGTGAATAATTGATGACAGAATTTTTATTTTTGGGTGAACTATCTCTTTAATATTGCTAGTCTTAGTGAATAGTTACTGATAAAATTATATTTATAAAGTTATGACAGTATTTGTCTTTTTCTTGACACCTCTCCCACATTAGGTCCATCTTTCTTTTTTTCACTCAAACCCCCTTGGCGCATTAAAAGTTGTGTGCACTAAGGAAATGCCAGTATTCCTAGCACAGCACAGCATGATCATTCCCTGCAGAATCCCTGAGGGATTACTTATACGACTGCACCATCCCTGGGGTGGGCATGCCTGCGGGAGACACTGGGTTCAGACCCAACAGAGCCACTGCAAAAGAACAAAGAATCATAGATAGAGAAGTATCTGTCTACAACTTTTTTTTTTTGTGTTGTTGCTCACTGATATATTTGATATGTTTTATTTGTTTTAAATTTGATACTTTATGTGGATTGCTTAAATTGCTATCTTTAAAAACATCAAATGATATGTAGAACATTCTAAGATCTTTTAACTTTATAGATTTTAACATAATAGAATTAGATTTTTACAGCAGGCACCAAACACTGTATGTTTGTGTATTTATTTATGCAATGCAGAATTGTGGAATCAGGGAAAGCATTTCTTCAAATCAAGGTGTGTGAATGGGCTGAGGAACAGAAGAGGATTAGAGCCCCTTCTGATGTGGTTTATTAATCGCAGCATTCAACATGTTCTTGATGGCTCTTATCACCTTGTGATCACTGGCTGAGAGGATTTGGCAAAGACGAGGCTGCCATCAACTGCAGTCATATTCCTCAGGCTCTCTACTGCCAGCTGTTCAAATGCTTCATATTCTTCTGTCATTTTTCAGGAAACATCCTTTCCTGAAAAGCAGAGAGGCTTGTAAAGAGTCAATAACAAGTGTTTAACATGCATTCTGCACTTTCAACAGACACACACACACACAAATAAATAAATGATTATATATATTCATTCATTCATTTTCTTTTCGGCTTAGTCCCTTTATTAATCCGGGGTCACCACAGCGGAATTAACCGCCAACTTATCCAGCATTTGTTTTACGCAGCGGATGCCCTTCCAGCCACAACCCATCTCTGGGAAACACATCCACACATTGTCATTCACACACATAGACTACGGACAATTTAGCTTACCCAATTCACCTGTACCGCATGTCTTTGGACCGTGGGGGAAACCGGAGCACCCGAAGGAAACCCACGCAACCACAGGGAGAACATGCAAACTCCACACAGAAATGCCAACTGACCCAGCCGGGGCTCGAACCAGCGACCTTCTTTCTGTGAGGCGAACGTGCTACTCACTACGCCACCATGGCGCCCTTGGCATAATCTAAGTAATAATAATAATAACCACAACAATGACAGTAAGTGAATTAAAATGCACTAGACACTGTGGTCATGGGAATCCGAACAGGCTCAAACGTGTCTTTAATTACAATTTTTTTTTTCTGTTACATTCTTCGAATAACAGTTCCAGTTAAATTGCCACTATTAACTGGAAAAACACAACAATGAAGTATAGATCATAGATGCATAGATGTCCCATACATGATGCTGTTTGATAGCCTAAATAAACTATGAATGGAACTATCGAGCTATGAAACTATGAAATACGCCTGAATGGCATGAAACATGAATGACGATAGGACTTGTGTTCTCTCTCTCTCTCTCTTTATATTTATTATATATATATGCATACCTCTCTCTCTATATATATGTACATTCATTTATTCATTTTCCTTCAGCTTAGTCCCTTTACTCATCAGGGGTTGCCACAGCGGATTGAACAGCCAACTTTTTTTTACACAGCGGATTCCCTTCCAGCCGCAACCCAGTATTGGGAAACATCCATACACACTCATTCACACACATACCCTAGTGGTCAAAAGTTTGGGTTCGGTAGGATTTTTAAATGTTTTAAAATAAGCTTGTCCTGCTCACCAAGGCTGCATTTATTTAATCAAAATACAGTTAACATTGTAAAATTGTGAAACCTCATTGCACTTTAAAATAACTGTTCAAAAGTAGCTTATAATTTTATTTAATCATTTATTGCAGTGATTTTAAAGATAAATATTCAGCTTCATTACTCCAGTCTTCAGAGTCGCATGATCCTTCAGAAATCAGCCGAATTGTTCAGGTGAGAACAATATTGAGAAAACAGATTCCAGATTTTCAAACAGTTGTACTGTATTTCAGGCAAAAATCGTATTATCATAACAAACCATACCTTAATGGGTAACATATTCATTATTTATATATTATATGTGTATATGTAGGTAAAATTTGATTTTGAGTACAAATTTGATTGTAAATAACAGAGTTGCTATTTACATTTTAGCTCAGTAAAGCTTGCTAGTTTGGAACCATGTGTCGAGTTATCAATATCATTAGATTTTCCAGAAATAATTTTTCCTTCAATTTTCCAGAAAGACATTCCTTTGCTCCATGTTTCACACCAAAATTATTCTATCCTTGCGATATCCTTGATTCCACCAAACCATCGCCTGCCCCCCCAAACCCACCCGTTCTACGCATTACAAACCGCATGGGATTTCAGTGTCTCTTTAAGGCTTAACGCCTCTGGGAGCCATTCTCTTTTCCATGTGACATTTCTGCATTCTCTGGGAAGATGGGATGACAATGTCTGTTTTTTTCCTGTGTTTTCTTCCCATATTTTATCCCCTGTGACAGTCACATGGAAACAGAGGAAATGTATGCTTATATTAGGATAAAAGATAGAAACGCTATACAGATGTAGATGTGTAATAAAAATTGTTCAAATTATGGCAACAAATAACGTTTTTTTCACAGTTTTTTTGTTTCCTTTATTATTTTAACACATAAAAGCATCACAACAACAATTTACAAATTTTCAGTTATCTTTAAAACAAAAACACACTTACACATGCAACATTAGGGTAAAGACAATGAGCAACTTATTGGATAATTTAAATTGGAATGTGTCGTTTACTGTGTTGTGAGACTTAAAATAGCATGTCACAAATCTTACTGTGATTTCCATAAATGTTTCGTACTGGCTCTCTACCTACCTTTAGGTAGCCTTTTTATAGAATGTCAACCAAAACTAAGTGGAATGCAATCGAACTTTGAGAGACTACACAAACCACCTTAGATCACCGTCTCTCAGCATTACCAGACCTTTAAAAGTGCATCATGGCAACAAGATAATGTGCCACACAAAAAAATTAACAAAGAAAAGAAAGAAATTTCCTGGCTTTTGCTTACTGTTCATACATAGTCTGTCAAATACAAAACATCACATTAATAAGAGAGGTCACAATAGCTATGTTTCCATCCAAATCCAAGATGAGAATTAAACTTATGCGAAAAACTAGAATATCGCTTTAAACATTTGTGAATAAAGTGAGTCAAAGAGAATAAAATCAACAGGCTCATTCTGAAAACATAGTCCTATATACGTTTGTGGAGACAAATTATGTAGCTAGAGGTACGTGCGGCTGCATTTCATTTTTTAAACGAATGCTATGGGGCGGCATGAGACCGTTTCTTTTCGCGCTTACCAGCTCACCTCTTACCTCCATATGGACGACTTTCCCTTTGCAACCAGTTTGTCCCGTTAGCTCGCCATGTTCGTCGGCAGACTTGAGATGCAGAAAGAAGTTGACCACAACGGGATTAGAGTTCAATGAGGAACGGTTCCAGAAAGCAAGAAAGACAAAAACAGAATCAAAAAAAATAAAATGAACTAGTAAATAACAGGGTGGGAATTTGGTAAAAATCTGAAAACATGGTAAAAATGAGTCGAGGGCTTTTCTTTTTTTCTGGATTGCTTTTGAAAATGGTTGGGTTTAGGGAAATGTGTGGGTCGGTCAATTGATAAAATTGGTTGGGTTTAGATAAAGAGGAGGGTGGATCAGTCGATTAGTCGGTCAGTCAGTCAGTCATTCAGTCAGTCAAACAGTCAGTCAACAGCGACCTCTGGTGGGTTTACGCGAGAAAAGCAGGCGCGAATGGCACTTACGAGAGAAATATCTCAAAAAGCGTACACAGCAGCTTTTCGTGGATTCTTGAAAACAAAAACTGCAAAAATACGTACCTCCCGGGACATATTTTGCGGTGTCCAGAAACGTGTATAGAGTTGTGTTTTTACAATGAGCCTGGATTGAATGAAACTGTACCAAATATAAAAATGAAATTTGCTGTTGTAGAAGTCACTGTGGGCATTTTAATACTTATATATTAAATTACTTGCATCTTAGAAGACGAAGATGAAATGCAATGAACGCACAGTGGCTTTTGGAAGTAACACAACTGAACTACTGTCACAAAAGACATTGGGTAAGGCATTGTAGTATGACCAAAACAACATTACTGATGTTGTGCTATGTGAACATTTTAATACACACGTTTTTGTTATCACATGATCTGTTCAAACAAAATCACATGATTTTTTTTTTATGCACACAGTAGAATTTATTCTGTATATGTGTTTCCATCATAGTTTCGTATACGTTTTTTCCAAATGTTCAAAATGTATGCGCATCTTAGCATTTCCATTAAGCTTTTTAGGCTATAGTATGATAATAGATGGGTGAAAACATAGCTAATGTTTGTCTCAAACTTGTCGGTTTTGGTGAAAAGAGGTATTTCTAAGATCATTCCTTAGAAAGGTGTTACGTGGTGGCAATTACGAGGTGAACAATTACCTTTATGATTATTGCTCCAGATTTAAAAATATGTTTGTGATCCAATCGGCCATTAGCCCACTGGCTGACATTATTTTCCTTTGTTTGTAATGATTGTCTACTCAGTTCTTTACAAGAATGCCTGCAACTTGCACAGCCAAGACACTGAAACACATTGATAGACACTGAAAAATATACATTATGATGCTGCCAAAAGGTACAATAATAATTACACAGGAAATAAAATTACAAAGTTTTTTTTTCCTTCATTATCTTGTCCAACCCTCTCATGCTATGTCATCCACAGTCTGGGTTTTGTTTTGGGTTTGTAGCCCTGCAAGTTCCTTTTGTAGTAAGTCTGTTACATCACTCCATATGATGTCACTTATTTGAGAGTCCTAAAAGAACCATCGAAATGCTTCCCCGCTGTTTACTGGTGTTCTCTGGTGAAAACAAACAAAAAGTACAGAGAATCAGTATCATTAGAATAAAGACAAAAGTTCATAATAATATGTTACAATTAAAGTTTGGTAAATGCATGGCAAGTGTTATATTTTGTTACATTTTCAGTTTTTTTCTCCATAAAGTACATTTAAAAGTATTCTCTTACATCATGGAATTCTGCAAGTAAAATTATACACTGAATCCTACTGAACATCTCAATGTTTTTGTCTCAATGTCACTAATACACATAGGAAAATCTAGGTTTAGAGTCATGTTTAGATTCCCTTTACATTTTACACAAAGTGCACAAAGAGTTCCACCCAAAATAAAAATTCTCCAATTGTTTACCATCATGTCATTACTAACGTTATAAGAACTTTGTTCCAATTTGAAACACAAATTAGCAGATACAGTATCTGTTTCTTTGCTGAAACTTTCTTTACCCCAACCCTAATGCGTCTCACCTCAGATAAATATCACAGTGAAAGATAAGAAGGATGCTGATCTACCATTTATGAGAGATACTACAATAAGAGATTTCCCAATGGTTATTTGATGTATTTGTTGAGTTAATTCAAGCCTTTCTGCAACAATAAGTTACAGTTACAGTTCATACACACACACACACACACATGCACACACGCACGTTGACTATTTGACAAATTTTTGTTGATTAAATTTTTAATGGATTAATATAAGTCTTTTGGAATTCAACTTAATTTGTGGTTTGAAGGTGAACAAAAGTTGTATGGGTTTGAAATGACATGAGGGGAGCAAATAATGGAAAATTTTTCCTTTTGAGGTAAAGTGACCCTTTAGTGGTCAGTAAGATTCTTATTTATTCGTATTTTTTTGACCAATTCTCTCGAAGCAATCTTTCAGTTGTTGTTATTGTTGTTGTTTTTCTTCAAATAACTTTTGCTCAAAAATTCTATCATGCAGTAACAATGCACATAACATAAAGCATGTGTGATCAGCAATCATTCTATGAAATTCTATAAAGGAGAAAGGAAGGCCTTTATGGTCAGTGTGATTTGTGCTTTATGGCGCACATTGATATTTATATTCAGAAATGCTGGATTTTCAAGTGGTACTGATTCATGTACAGATATTATAGCTTGTGCTCTAATAAGCTATGATGTGAATGAGTAAATAAATAAATACATTGATAAAAAATAAGCCTTTTTTGTGAGTTCTGTGATAAATGTGAATAAGTAATTTAAAAGATCAAGATAATGAGAACATAAACCTAAAGTTTTAGCATTTAGTGGTGCAAAAAAGGAGTTGAAGGAACCTAGGCCAAAGATAATATCGGCTTTATTAGTGGACAGTTCATAATAAATGAACAGGTCACAAGATCTTGGAGCCCAAGGACATTCTTATCCAGCAATCCAGTAGAGAGACACAAACAAATATGATGAAAGGTAAGAGAGCTTCAATCAGCAAATGTTCAGGTTTTATTTCAATGCTTATATTTCTTGCTTTTACACTGTATGAACATGTCATTCATCCCATTCAAAGGTGCATGCACCTCAAAAATTAACAAAAACAAATGCTAAACTTAAGCATCTTAAACAATGAATTACCACATCATGACAAAAAAAAACAAGAATACCAATAAACAGAATTGAATACATAAAAATTTATTTAAAAAGTAATCTGATGATAATATTCACTGTGCATTGCCGAGAAATCACTATCACTTACGATATAAAATAATAATATGGGCAGGCTTCAAACTTTCCTCAAAAAATTCTTACTTTTCAACTGAACATTCCTGTTCACACTTGGCATTCGCAGGAAAAAAACAACAACGCCCTGCACTGCTGATATTTAAGTCCCTGTTGTATTTACTTAATGACAAACGAGATTTGAACTTCTGAACTTCTTGTGACCTCATACTTAAAAGCAATAAATATATCTGTAAATCATACAACACATCTGAAGGGACAATCTGAAAAATTGGATCCTTAAATCCTAAATACCATCAGGAAACACAGGATGAACTGATGGATTGGTAGTCAGGATTTATTGTTTGATTGTTGGTCAAATTAAAACTATCCATATCTCAGATGTAACATGCAAAAGCCAATATACTGTATGAAAATATGCAGTTTATTAATTCAGAACCCCTTGTAATTAGTGACATCAGTGGCTATTCAGAGAACTGCTTGAAATATAATAAGCGTGAATCAAGAAGTAAAGTAATTTAAAATTATAATGCACAAAACTGAAACCTGAATTCAAAGTTTTCTAAATGGCAAGCAAAATCAGTATTTCTGCTCATAAAAAAAAAATAAAAATGTGTGCTTATATCTTTTTTCCCTTCGCTCTTGTTTCCACATTCTGCACTTGGGTAATGACATTAGAGTTTCAATTAAATCACTTTGGGCTTCAATGTCAAAATTGGCTATAGATAATCAGTCGAAGGGTAGTTTTGAAGATCTCACTTTCTCACTATTTTAGTTTTTAAAATGGACTGACATGAGGTGAAGTTGTTGTAACACAATGCAAGGGAAAATGCGAGTGAGAATATTCACTGGGAGATGTGCCAAAAAAATGCTCTGAGTAAACTTTCCATGTCCTTTAAAGAAAAGCAATCTGCAGCATGCACAAACTGACACTAATCTTTAACAGTGCTGTCAAATGAAGAGCATCCAAAACAACTGCTGTAAAACTCCGGTTTTCAATGTCTACAATGCGACCCAAAAACTGTTTTCAAATTTACACACCTGTGAGAACGCTTTTAAAAAGATCCCTAAAAATGTCATCACAGTGTGGAAAGAAAGCTGAAACAAAGAGAAAAATAAGCTTTTTTTAAAACTAAAGTTTATTAATGCAGACATGGACTGAGGCTCCATTACACTTATGATATCAAATTGCAACTAAACTTCTTCTGAAAGTGACGTTTAGATGAATATGCAAATGACAGTGGAGAAAACAACAGTTAAAAACCAATTAGGATATGTTTGCAAAATCCTTGCAAATGTGGTGGTTGTTGTTTTTAATTTTGTTTGCTTAATACATGACAAAGTTTGACCAAGTTTGTCAGACAATTAAAAAAAAAGTATATATAAACATATATATGGCGCCACATTGACGTAGTGAGTAGCACGTTCGCGTCACAGCAAGAAGGTTGTTGGTTCGAGCCCCGGCTGGGTCAGTTGGAATTTCTGTGTGGAGTTTGCATGTTCTCCCCGTGGTTGCGTGGGTTTCCTCCAGGTGCTCCGGTTTCCCCCACAAGTCCAAAGACATGTGGTATAGGTGAATTGGATAGGCTAAATTGTCCGTAGTGTATGAGTGTGAATGTGTGTGTATGGATGTTTCCTAGAGATGGGTCGCGGCTAGAAGGGCATCCGCTGCATAAAAAATATGCTGGGTAAGTTAGCGGTTGACTACACTATGGCGACCCCGGATTAATAAAGGGACTAAGCCGACAAGAAAATGAATGAAACATATATATATATATATACAGTATATATATATATATATATATATATATATATATATATATATATATATTAAT
>CAIGQQ010038221.1:3216504-3231808 GCA_903798035.1 Danio albolineatus
ATATATATATATATATATATATATATATATATATATATATATATATCCAACTGCTCGTTAACACAAATTCCAATCAGCCAATCACATGGCAGCAACTCAATGAATTTAGTCATGTAGACATGGTCAAGACGATCTGCTGCAGTTCAAACTGAATCAGAATGGAGAATAAAGATGATTGATTGTGAAAGGCATGATTGTTGGTGCCAGACGGGTCGGTCTGAGTATTTCAGAAACTGCTGATCTACTGGCATTTTCATGCACAACCATCTTTACGGTTTACAGAGAATGGAAAGAGAAAAATATCCAGTGAGCAGCAGTTCTGTGGGCGCAATTGCCCTGTTGGTGCCAATTCCACAGCCTACCGAAGTATTGTTGCTGACCATGTCCATCTCTTTATGACCACAGTATGCCTATCTTCTGATGGCTACTTCCGGCAGGATAACGTGCCATGTCAAAAAGGGCAAATCATTACAGACTGGTTTCTTGAACATGACCATAAGTTCGCTGTACTCAAATGACCTCCACAGTTACCAGATCTCAATCAAATAAAGCATCTTAAGTATGTGGTAGAACGGGAGATTCGCATCATGGATGTGCAGCCGACTAATCTGCGGCAACTGTGTGATGCTATCATGTCAATATGGATCAAAATCTCTGAGGAATTTTCCAGTACTTTGTTGAATCTATGCCATGAAGGATTAAGGACCTTCTAAGGGCAAAAGTGGGCCCAACCCCGGTACTAATAAGGTGTAGTATATATCTATATATATTTCTTTGCTCTCTCGTGAAATATTTCCCAAGTGATGTTTAACAGTTTAACAGATGTTGTTTCCAATTTTCCCAATTATATACACTACCAGTCAAAAGTTTGGGGTCAGTACGATTTTAAAATGTTTTACAATAAGATTATCCTGCTCCATTTATTTCACAACATAATATTTATATAACCTTTTGTAATTTGAAACATGATCTTACTAGACAGTGATCTAATTTTTTTTTAAAAGTGGAAAAAAAAAGTATTAGAATTGGCCATTAGTTGTTTACCACAATGGCTATCACACATAGTAAAGTCATAAATCACAAATAAAGGGTTTAAATAAATAAAATCATGAAGATTTAAAAAAAAGAATACTACCAGTGCATCAAAAAGAAATAACTTATTTACACTGAAAAGCCAAAATGTTTTTCTTCAATGTTAAGAATCAAGGACTAAAGTCCTAGTCCTGGTGTCATTACAGGTTGCAGGAGGATGACAGCTTCAGTAAACAAATACACAAATGTCTTAATGCAAGTGCAGGAGAGGAAACAGAAAGAGACACGGACAAAGGGTTTGATTTGCATACCGTGACTCCTTTCTCACACATATTTTGAATAGCTGCCAACCACAAAAAAAAAAAATAATCCCGACGATGAGATTTTTTCATAGAAGTTAAAAAAAACCTATTCTTTTGAAAGAAAAATACTAACACAAGTTGAGGCTTAGAGTAAGAAAGAAAATAAATGTTTCTCCAAATCCACATATTCCCCCATTGATCAGTCCCCAGTGGAAATGTGGCTCGCTATAGACAGTAATGACCCTGATGTGCGTGGCCGGCATGTCTGCGTTTTGTTAAGTCTCGCACTATCGATCTGGTTGAGGCTTCCTGAGTGCTGCTCAAATTCACTTCCAGCCGTCTCTCCTCGCCTCACTGCTGTGACCAGGCACAAAGAGAGCTCAATTAGCACAGCTCCACGACGGCTCTCGGCCGCCTGCGCACTCCATCAAAATCACTCCATCAAACCACCCAGAGAGAGAGGGAGAGATGGGGGATGGAGAACAGATACGAAAGGAACGTTCAAGTAACTTCGAGCTTTTATTTCCAATCCAAAGACACCAGGACAAATTTTGGGAGCATAAAAACATTAGCTTTTGTCAGAGATACAGGGGAAATTGTTTTCCAAATATATCTATGCCCAATGTTTCTCTTCTGCTCATCAAGCCTGCATTTATTTGATCCAAAACAGTAAAATGTTGATTCAGGTTTGGTGAGGAGAAATTACTTCTTTAAAAAAACATTTAAAATCTTCTAATAGAGTTTGTTTTTTAATTATTTATATATAAAGTGATTAAAATTTTCGTCTAAAGATAGTATTTTTTATCATACTCCTGTATTTTAGTTCAGTAATTTCACTTTAATGGCAAAGAATAGGTTATTTTCAATGCATTTAATGTGAAACTATTAAACATAAATGCAGGTTTTTACTAATAACTAATAAAACTGACCCCTTCTTTTTGTTATTTACTGCATAATCAGTGCAAGAATGCATCAACGACCAAATTTAATGGTTAGTTTAGGTAAATTGAAGTTTCATTTGCATTTTATTCTGAGTCACAGTTATTCTGAGTATTTGGTTTTACACAATATTTTGGATTTTCTACAATAATCATTAAAGTTAAAATCAAACATTTCTATAATCGTTACTTAAAAAAATTAAAATAAAAACTTAACAAACATGAATCATTTTGTTCTTGCGCTGTAATCCAAATTTTAGATACACATGATTGTGTTTTAAGATGCATTTGTTTTGTTTGCATATATTTGTTTGTTTTTTTGTGATAAATAGAACCCTGTTCCAGCCTTTAACAATCTTTATCTATGATCTCAGCATACATTTTAATATTTATTCAAGAAATGTCCCAAAAAGAAGCATTTTATGTGTATACTGTTACATTTAGTAATATTTATATAATATATGAATGTAATATGGGCGCCACGGTGGCGTAGTGAGTAGCACGTTCGCCTCACAGCAAGAAGGTGCCTGGTTCGAGCCCTGGCTAGGTCAGTTGGCATTTCTGTGTGGAGTTTGCATGTTCTCCTCGTGGTTGCGTGGGTTTCCTCCGGGTGCTCCGGTTTCCCCCACAAGTCCAAAGACATGTGGTATAGGTGAATTGGGTAGGCTAAATTGTCCATAGTGTATGAGTGTGAATGTGTGTGTATGGATGTTTCCCAGAGATAGGTTGCGGCTGGAAGGGCATCCGCTGCGTAAAAAATATGCTGGGTAAGTTGGCAGTTGATTCCGCTGTGGTGACCCCGGATTAATAAAGGGACTAAGCCGACAAGAAAATGAATGAATAAATGTAATATACCATGTACATGCATGAATGTAATATATTTCTGTTTATTATTATTATTATTATTATTATTAATAATAATAATAATAATAATAATAATAATAATAATAATGGCGCCACGATGGCGTATTGAGTAGCACGTTCGCCTCACAGCAAGAAGGTCGCTGGTTCAAGCCTCGGCTGGGTCAGTTGGCATTTCTGTGTGGAGTTTGCATGTTCTCCCTGTGGTTGCGTGGGTTTCGTCCGGGTGCTCCAGTTTCCCCCACAAGTCCAAAGATATGCGGTACAGGTGAATTGGGTAAGCTAAATTGTCCGTAGTGTATGTGTGTGAATGAGAATGTATGGATGTTTCCCAGAGATGGGTTGCGGCTAGAAGGGCATCAGTTGCACAAAACAAATGCTGGATAAATTGGCAGTTGATTCCGCTATGGCGACCCTGGATTAATAAAGGGACTAAGCCGACAAGAAAATGAATGAATGAATAATAATAATAATAATAATTTTGAATATTGTTACTGTTAAGTTTGAGTATATGGCTAAAATGTAATGGTTTAAATACAGTTGAAGTGAAAAATATTATCCCTCCTGTAAAACTTTTATTCTTTTAACAATATTTCCCAAGTGCTGTTTACTGGAAAGAAGATTTCTTTAACATAATTTTAATCATGATAGTTTTAATTAGGCTTAAAGTGCTTTAATTTATAGACTCAACTAGGTTATTATGTTAATTAGGCAGATTAGGATTATTAGGCAATTTGTTGGATAACAGTGCATTGTTCTGTAGACAATCAGAAAAAAATCTTAAGGGGGTCTAATAATATTGACCTTAAAATTGTTTAAACTTTAAAACTGCTTTGATTCCAGACAGACTAAAAGAAATAAGATTATAAAATACTATAGAAAATACTGCTAGCTTTTCCTTGCAACATCTGTTGGGAAATATTTGAATAAAAAAAATAATTTTGACATAATCTGTATATTCATAATAAAATCTTATACTTTTTCTCAAATTAAACTAGTAATACTTGATCAAAATTCTTTTAATGCTACAAGCATGTCCATACTGTACATTAAAGGTTCCACCCATACATACAAAAAAGTAAATGTTGCATAAGAAAACCAACATATAAACAATGAAACTCATATGTTAACATGAAAATAGTACAACAACACTACAAATTTCCAAACAAATGCATCCCAAATTAGTCCTACCAAATGCATTTGAATAATCCGCATGATTGAGAATTGAATTGATTGATAAAGAATAGTCTTACATTCTTGTCACAAAGGAAGACACGTCAAAGCCAAAATCAGGCAGACTGAATGAAAGCGAGTTGTGCATGCGGTGGGGGTCCTAACAGCCATTGACACTGATTGTGGATGGCAGGTGCAGTTAATGACAGGGGCCGTGCATGTCCTGCTCTGATTGAGCTGAGCGAGACTGGAAGGATAGAGAGGACGGATGAGGCTGGAAGAGATGCTGACTCATAATCAAACACTAATCAAATGCCAAACACACACATATATATTCACCCAAAGACACATGCAAAAAAAACATACACAGATTCTTTCTCTGCATCTCTCTCACACACACAGACACACACATCCTATCCAATCCTGTCCCGTCTCCCCAACCCCCAGCAGCCCTGATATGGTGATTCGTGGATGCCACAGATAAACCACTCAAGACCATGAGGATGATAATGGCAGATGCTGCAGAGACTCAAATTCAATCAGCACTGGGCTGTCAGCGTGGATGAGCTGAAGAGTGAAACACGCTCGCTGATATACGTTAAAGACACATCAGCTGCAGTAAGCTAAAAACAGCCCATTTAGCACAAAATTATATCAACATGTACTCATCCTCCTGTTGTTTTAAACCTGTATGACAGGAACACAAAAGAAGATATGGTCCTTGTTTAAAATATTTAAAAAAAAAAGAAAGTCCATTTTAAATTTTTTTTAAAAAGAAAGTCCATTTTTAAATTTTGACGTGTCTTTCTTTGTGACAAGAATGTATGAAAGTATTGTGTGCCCATACAAAATAAACTAAATGTGTCCTATGGCAAAGTTTTTCTTTTTTTTTAGAACAGCATAATGGTGATTAAATTATGACATACATATTCAATTGTTTATTTCTATATGAAAATTAACTATTGTATCCAAAGTTAATGACACTCAAAGTAAGTAAAAAAACAAAGAAAAACAAGTAGTCTCAGTATCATTAAAAATATGGAAAGAAAGCTGTCCAGCAGGTACAGGACGTCAACATGACATCAGATTGAAGTTGTACCCCAACGCCAGGGGGACATTGCATTTTGTTTGGAAATAAAAACAGGTTGACGCCAGAATCCAGCGTCAGGCTGATGTCAATGTCCATCGTCCAATCTAAAATCAACCAAATATCAACATCGGCAGCTAGCTCTCTGCAACTCTCACATTGTTGCCCACTGAAGCTAAGCAGGGCTGCACCTGGTCAGTACCTGGATGGGAGACCACATGGGAAAGCTAGGTTGCTGCAGGAAGTGGTGTTATTGAGGCCAACAGGGGCTGCTCAACCTACAGTCAGTGTGGGTCCTAACACCCCAGTATAGTGAAGAGGACTCTATACTGCTCAGTGAGTGCCATTTTTGGATGAGACGTTAAACCGAGGTCCTGACTCTCTGTGGTTGTTAAAAATTCCAGGATGTTCTTCGAGAAAAAGAGTAGGGTTCAGAGTACCCTGGCCTTCTGGCCAGATCTGTCCATCATGGCCTCCTAACCATCCCCATATCATAATTGGCTTAATCACACTGCCTCCTCTACAGTCTGATTGTGCAGTCTGGTGCATTATGGCTGCCGTCGCGTCATCCAGGTGGATGCTGCACACTGGTGGTGGATGAGGAGATCCCCCGATTGTGTAAAGTGCTTTGAGTGTCTAGAAAAGTGCTATATAAATGTACGGAATTATTATTATTATTAATTATTTTACAGCTTAACAGTGTGTGGACGTTTCGACAGTGAGGTCTTTCAAATGTTGGATTTAGGTTGCCATAACTGATGATTAAGTTTTAGTATTTGACGTCAATATGGCATTTGGTCATTTTCCCACAAAATGTAAAATCAAATAAAATTTCACTGTCATTTGGCTGCAACGTGATCATTGGACGTTAAAAAAAAAAAAAAAAAAAAAAAAAAAAAGCTGTCCTGAGACGCTGGCTAGACACTGAATTTTTGTCATCTGACATCTCAACTTAAATCTCATCTAATATTAATATCTTTATGACGTGCCTGCTGGGTGGTAACATGTTTTAACCCTAACTGATGCAGAGAGTAGTGTTCTTAAACAACCATGTCAGAAAAGATGTTAGATGTTCCAAAAGGGTCACATTATTGACCGGCATTAAGCAAAGAAAACATCTAAGGAGATTGATGAAACTACTAAAACCAAGTTGAGAACTGTCTGAAGCACTATTAAAAACTGCAAGGATGGGGGAACCGTCATCTTTGAAAAAGAAATGTGGCCTGAAAAAAATCTTAAATTATTGAGATTAGTGATTACAGACAAACATCTGGTGGGACAGGAAATCACAGCTATGTTTAATCATGACAGTAATTGTATTTCCACACGATGTATAGGGAACTCAAGGGATTTGGATGAAACAGCAGTGTTGCTTTAAGAAAAAAACTTATTTGTAAGACTAATTGTGGGGGGAAATGCTGCAATTTGCTAGGGAGCATAAAGATTAGACTCTGGAGCAATGGAAGAAGGTCAATAGGTCTGATAAGTCCAGATTTACCCCATTCTGGAGTGATGGACGCAACAGGGTAAGAAGAGTGGCAGATGAAGTGATGCACCCATCTTGCCATTGCCCACCGAACAGGCTTGTGGAGGCAGTGTTGTGATTTGGGGATGCTGCAGTTGCTCTGGTCTTAGTTTAGCAACATTATATGCCCAAAGATTGAGTCTAGTATTGGGTATTGTTTTAATTTTTATGATTTTGATTCCACTTGTTGAATCTGGTTCACATTGATTCTCTGTTCCAATCATAATATTTTTTTTAGTGGAGAAAAGAAAAAGAGTAGTTATTCTTGCCATATTTGGGTTATAGTAGGCTGTAACTGTTAACTGTAACAATTGGTCAAATATTTAAAAATATTTTATTATAGAATGCAAAAAGCAATTACAAACCAAAACAATTTAGGTGTAACACAAAAAGATACAACATACAATATATAACTGCCAGTTAATATGGGATGCAGTAACATAAGTGTTACATAACATGTTTTGTACCTGAGTGTAAGATGCTGCAGTTGCTAATATTAGCTGTAATGGGTAGATTGTTGCAGGACTGGCGGCTGGTAGAGGTAAACATGGTGCATTCCTTCAGATTAATACTATGTTGAAGCAAAAGTTGTATCAGGTACTTCCTCACTTGCACAAAATATCTTTGTCATGTGTATTGAATCTGGTAATGCTATCATCTTTTTCAGTTTAAACAAACTTTTGAATGTTTGCTGAGGTCAGTCATAGCGCTGATTTTAATAAACTGTGCATGTGTGTAATAAGATAAGGTCCTAGTCAAAGGTCCTGGCAGATAGATACAACTGTAAAATGATCACTGGCATTCGCAATGCAAAAAAAAGCCTGAAAAAGTCAGGAATCTATAAACAAAATCAAAATCTGTGCCTTAAATCAAATCCCCTTTTTTTAAAGTTTGGAACAGGTTCCCAAATACCTAAGCAGACTCACTATCTGATTATACTGAATAACGGAATGGTTACTAAAGTAACCCTCGTTCCCCGAGGGGGGGAACGGAAATGCTATGTGGAAACTTCCACTATGGGGATTTCGTCAGAAGCCAATCGTCTGAAAGAGTATATAAACGGGCCAATGAAACGCTAATGAGTTGGCGGCATCAGCAAGCCCAGCTGATACCCATTTGTAATCAAATCGATTTAAAAAGGGATCAGATGGCTTGGCTGATTACCTTTTTTCTTTCGCTGAAGAGGCTAAACAGCTGTCAGCAAAAAGGGGCAACCACTGTGGCGAAGGAACATAGCATTTCCGTTCCCCCCCTCGGGGAACGAGGGTTACTTTAGTAACCGTTCCGTTCCCCAGCGGGAGGGGAACTTCAATGCTATGTGGAAACTTCCACTATGGGGAAATCTATGGAAAACGCCACAGTGATTGAACCTTACCACGTCACTGGAGAGAGGTTAGCCAGGCTCTAGGCGTGAGCGCACCGTCATCACCAGGGACGCAGCCTTCCAACGTGTCCCCTGGCCCTAACTTACCTTTACTTACCTGTGAAGATCAAAGGTTTATTTATATTTTTGGGGGAGTCGCAAAAAAGGAACCTAGAGTTCTCTAGGAATTTTTAGAATACGACAGTACGTTGGGAAAGCGCACAGTCCCGAAAGGGAGGACGCTGCGGAGGCCAACTGCTGCCCAATAATCGGGGAGCCCTGGTGGCAAAAAACATATGGTCTAACCCTGGAAGGGGGAGAGCGCATACGAAGATGGTTAGCAGGGAGGGAAGACACGAGCCCACCCGAAGGAGGGAACTATACCGTGGCTGAGTGAGCATATGGGATCACCAGCGGGGGATCACTCATAGCAGGCACCTATACCCAGAACGCGGGCTGACCAGTGGGCATGCCAACAACGTAAAGGGCCGAGCACCTGACTCCTCCGACGAGTCAGGTGCTGGGGGCCTTGGAGGAGCTCTGTAGGGTTCACCTAGTGGGGAAGCTCAACTAGACAGAGTAAGAAAAGCGCACGTATCTCTGTGTTAGAGAGAGAGGCGCAGCAAGCGTGTTACAACACCAACCTAATTTCCTCATTCACCGGGGTTACCCAGCACACGTGAGGAAATTGGCTCCACTCGGAGATTGTAAAATCTCGCAAATGTACTGGGTGTCGCCCAGCCCGCAGCTCTACAGATATCTGTTAGAGAGGCGCCGCGTGCCAACGCCCAAGAGGAAGCGACGCTCCTAGTGGAGTGCGCTCTAACTCCCGGGGGACACGGCTCACCCTGGCTTTGATAAGCGAGGGAGATGGCATTCACTATCCAGTGAGCCAACCTCTGTTTGGATACAGCACTTCCCTTCTGCCGACCACCATAACAGACAAAGAGCTGCTCAGAGGATCTTAAGCTCCGAGTGCGGTCCACATAAATGCGCAAAGCGCGAACAGGACACAGCAATGAAAGGGCTGGGTCTGCCTCCTCCGACGGCAGCGCTTGCAGGCTCACTACCTGGTCTTTAAACGGTGTGGTAGGAACCTTGGGCACGTAGCCGGGCCGGGGTCTCAGGACAACGTGAGAGTAGGCCGGCCCGAATTGAAGGCACGAGTCACTGACCGAAAATGCCTCCAGGTCCCCGACCCTCTTGATCGATGCCAACGCGACCAGCAGAGCTGTCTTCCAGGACAGTAATCTCAAGGATACTGTGTCGAGTGGCTCGAACGGATCTCCACGTAGGCTCGTAAGCACTACCGTGAGATCCCAAGAGGGCATGAGAGGGGGGCGGGGTGGATGTAATCGCCTCGCGCCTCTGAGGAACTGGATGATGAGGTTATGCTTACCCACGGTGCCCCCATCCACCAGCTCATGGTGAGCGGAAATGGCGGCGACGTAAACCTTCAGCGTGGAGGGTGACAGCCTCCGCTCCAACCTATCCTGAAGGAAAGCAAGCACAACACGGATCTGGCAAGTCCGGGGGTCTTCTCTATGAGAAGCGCACCAATCAGTGAATAGACTCCACTTCAGGGCGTAGGCATGCCTCGTAGAGGGTGCTCTAGCCTGAGTGATGGTGTTAACCACCGCAGCCGGTAGGTCACCTAAGTCTTCCTCGCTCCGTCTATGGACCACACGTGGAGGTTCCAGAGATCTGGGCGAGGGTGCCAGGTGGTGCCCTGCCCCTGAGAAAGAAGGTCCTTCCTCAAGGGGATCCGCCGTCGCGAGGAGAGAGAGCTCTGATACCCAGGTCCGGTTGGGCCAGAGAGGCGCAACTAACAAGACCTGCTCCTCGTCCTCCCTGACCTTGCACAGTAGCTGCGCGAGTAGGCTCACTGGGGGAAACGCATACTTGCGCATGCCCCGAGGCCAGCTGTAGGCCAGTGCATCCGTGCCGAGGGAGCCCTCGGTCAGGGAAAAGAACCACTGGCAATGGGCGTTCTCGGCGGAAGCGAACAGGTTGACCTGAGCCTCCCCGAAACGCGCCCAAATCAGCTGAACTGACTCGGGGTGCAGTCTCCATTCTCCCCGGAGAGGGAGCTGCCGTGAAAGCACATCGACTGCACGGTTGAGCTCGCCCGGGATGTGAATGGCACGTACCGACTTGAGTCGACCGCGACTCCAGAGGAGCAGACGGCGAGCGAGCTGAGACATGCGGCGGGAGCGTATACCCCCCATATGGTTGATATACGCTACCGTCGCCGTACTGTCCGTCCTGACCAGCACGTGTTTCCCCCCTAGCACCGGTAAAAAACGGCGCAGAGCGAGAAACACTGCCAACAGCTCCAGGCAATTGATATGCCAATGCAACCGGGTTCCTCTCCAAGGACCCGCAGCTGCATGCCCGCAACACATGGCCCCCCAACCCGTACTGGAAGCATCCGTCGACACGACGACATGCCTGGACACTTGTTCTAAAGGCACTCCGGCCTGTAGAAACACAGGGTCCCTCCAGGGGGTGAGGGCACGGCGACACAGCGGGGTAATGACCACTCGGTGTGTGCCCGTGAGCCATGCGCGTCTGGGGACCCGATCGTGAAGCCAATGCTGGAGCGGTCTCATATGGAGCAATCCGAGCGGCGTGACCGCGGCTGCGGATGCCATATGCCCCAGGAGCCTCTGAAAAGTTTTCAGAGAGACCACTGTTCTGCTGTCGAGCTCTCGCAGACAGTTCAGCATCAGCTCGGCGCGCTCCCGAGAGAGGCGCGCCATCATGTTGATCGAGTCCAGCTCCAACCCGAGAAAAGAGATGCTCTGCACGGGGGCGAGCTTGCTCTTCTCTCGGTTGACCTGAAGCCCCAATAGGTCGAGGTGCCGGAGCACCCTGTCTCTGTGCGCAATCAATTGATCCCGCGAGGAGGCTAAAATCAGCCAATCGTCGAGATAATTGAGTACGCGGATGCCCTGGAGCCGAAGGGGCGCCAGGGCACCCTCCGCGAGCTTGGTGAAAACCCGCGGAGACAGAGAGAGCCCGAAGGGGAGGACTTTGTACTGCCATGCTCGACCTTCGAACGCGAATCGCAGAAACTGGCGATGGCGTAGAAGAATGGAGACATGAAAGTACGCGTCCTTCAGGTCGATTGCTGCAAACCAATCCTGAGGACGGACGCACCGGAGGATGCGCTTCTGCGTGATCATCCTGAACGGCAGCTTGTGCAGACAGCGGTTCAGGACGCGCAGGTCTAGGATTGGTCGTGACCCACCGCTCTTTTTGGGCACGATGAAATACGGGCTGTAAAACCCGCACCTCATCCCGGCTGGAGGGACCGGCTCGATTGCACCCTTCGCCAGGAGGGCAGCAATCTCCTCGCGCAAGACAGGGGCGCACGCAGGACTGACCCTGGTGAAATACACGCCCGTGAACTTGGGGGGCCGTTTGGCGAATTGAATCGCATAGCCGAGTCTGATCGTGCGAATGAGCCACCGCGACGGGCTGGCCAGCGCTAACCAGGCCGGCAGAGCCCGCGCAAGTGGCACCAAAGGCACCATCGTTGACGCACCAGCGGTGGGGCAGCGAGGAGTGGGAGGGCTCACCTGGGGAGCACTGGGGTCCCACAGATGAGCAGGAGGTGAGAGATTCACTCTCACCTTCCTCCCAGGGTCCTGGAAGGGGGCTCGGGGCGTGCGAGGAGGGAGGCCCTCCTGCAGCACACTCGGAGCCACTGGCGAGGAGCACCGATCCTGCGAGCTGGAAGGCATAGCGTCCCAGACCGGCAGTGTTCGGGCTGTCACATCCGGAGAAGGGAGAAAATGCTCTTTCATTGAGAATTTGGTGGCCGCTGACCGTAAAGTCAGCAGCCGGGCGTTGAAAAACGCCATTTTTTGATGTTGAGCCCGGCCCTCCACCGGGTAAAGAGCATGTTCCCTCCTCTCCGGATGGCCCGTCTCAGGGTCGCTTCGCGGTCCGTTTACCGGACTTAGCGGCGCCCTGGGGCGGGGGCGCTGGACGCCTGCGGGAGGCTCGACGCTGTCGCTTCGCCGGTGGAGCGGGCAGCGGCAGCGGAGCAGGTCTCGAAGCCGCAAGCGGGCGCCCTCGGCGAGGAGCAGTCGATGTGGATGGCTCAGCGGGGGGAGCGGTCTTACGTGCCCGCCGATAGATGACCTCTCCCATCGCATTCGACTGCTCCTTCACCGCCGTGAACTCCTGGGTGAATTCACCGACGGTGTCGCCGAACAGGCCAGCCTGGGATATGGGTGCGTCAAGAAAGCGAGCTTTGTCGACGTCACGCATATCTGCCAGGTTTAGCCAGAGGTGGCGTTCCTGGACCACTAGTGTGGACATCGTCCTTCCCAAGGCACGCGCCGCCGACTTGGTGGTTTTCAGAGCATAGTCGGTCGCGGTGCGTAGCTCATGCATTAAGCCTGGGTCGGAACCACCCTCGTGCAGCTGCGACAACGCTTGCGCTTGGTAGCGCTGGTACGTGGCCATAGCATGCAAGGCGGAGGCAGCCTGGCCCGCAGCAGCGTAGGCTCTGGCCCCAAGGGACGCAGATAACCTGCACGCTTTGGACGGGAGACGAGGATGACCACGCCAGGAGGAGGTGCCACGCGGACATAAATTGACCGCAATGGCACGCTCAACCTGGGGAATCGTCTCGTACCCCCTGACTGCCCCACCATCCAGGGTGGTGAGGGCGGAAGCGCACGCAGATCGGGCAGAAAAAGGTGCCCTCCAAGACTGCGTGAGCTCACGGTGCACTTCCGGGAAGAAGGGGACGGGAGGCTTAGAAGGCAGCGCCTTCTTCTTAGCCTCCACGTAACACCCATCTAGACGGTCCGGCCGCGGAGCTGGGGGATAAACCAACTCCAGCCCCACGGCCGAAGCAGCCCGGGAAAGCACAGCCATCATATCCGCTTCTAGATCCGACGCCTCGCTCTTCACCCCGGAGGGCGGGAGCGGGTTCGAATCCTCGTCGGATAATGACAGCCCACCCTCCGATGCATTGATGGACATCTGGTCCTCGGCGTCATCGAGTGAGAGGGCGACCATCCGGGAGGATGGAGCGCTTCTCTCACTCGACTCCTGGATGGAGCGCGCTGAGGAGTGGGAGGTCCGCGAGCCCGAAGGCGGCGGGTTAGCCCCCACTGTAACCCTCAGATCTGCCCGAGTGCCCACCGCGGAGCGGGAGACAACAGGGGTGGATCGCCCTTTTGCAAGAGCGATCCGCGATCTTAGCTGCGCAACAGACATGGCATCGCAATGACGACATGCACTGCCCGCGAGCACCGCATTAACATGCTGGACCCCCAGGCATGCAACACAGTGCTCGTGCCCATCATCCGAGGACAGGGAACCACCACATCCAGAAACGCACGGTCGGAGCGACATCTTGAAAAAGACGCGCTGCACGACCGTGTTGCTCTTTTAGGGAAAAACGCCCTTATACTCACCGCTCTTGTGAAGGACCGGACCCAGAGAACGCCCAGGCGAGGGAGGATGCCCAGCTCACCGTCCGCCGATGCGTATCACACGCTCTGTTGACCGGGAGAAACAGCCTGCTCGCAGCGCTGGCAGCTCTCTCGTTCTCTCTTTCTCTCTCTCTCAGGAAGATCTCTCAGAGGAACCCGACTCTCTCAGCAGTTGTTTAGACTCTGAAGCGAAGAAGGTAATCAGCCAAGCCATCTGATCCCTTTTTAAATCGATTTGATTACAAATGGGTATCAGCTGGGCTTGCTGATGCCGCCAACTCATTGGCATTTCATTGGCCCGTTTATATACTCTTTCAGACGATTGGCTTCTGACGAAATCCCCATAGTGGAAGTTTCCACATAGCATTGAAGTTCCCCTCCCGCTGGGGAACCAGGTTATACCATCAATGAATTTTTTCTTCCCTGATGGCACAGACATATTCCCAAATGACAATGCCTCAAATTGTAAAAGAGTGATTCAGGGAGCATGCATCGTCATTTTTACATATGGGTTGTCCATCACAGAGGATTGAGAATATTTGGCTGGAGAAGGTGGTCAGACTCTTCCATCATCAGTATAGATCTTGGCGAAAAAATTATAAAATTCTGGATGGCAGAAGCATATTGAAATGATGCTACAGCAAATCTACTGTATGCTGTAATCAAATGGCGGTCCAACAAAATTGTGAAAAGATTGTGTAAATTCTTTTGCACAGGTAGTATTTCCCAAGTGCTTTTTTTCAAGACATTATTTACACAATAGTTTTAATTCTTATAGCTTACTTTTAGCTTGTCTTTGCCATAATGACAATACAAGCAACTTTTGTAGCCAGTTGTCAGAAAACCATTTCTTAAGGGAGCTAATAATAATGAAAAATTAAAATGGATTTTATTCCAGTCAAATTAAAAGAAATAAAACTTTCTCCAGAAAAAAACATTATACACTACCAGTTAAAAGTTTGGGGTCAGTTTTTTGTCATGTTTAATTTTTTTTTAAAGAAATTTATTCTGTTCATCAAGGCAGCATTTATTAAATGTAAAAGAAAAAATAAATAAACTATATAAATATGAATAACTGCTGTCTCATTGTATGTAGTTTCAAATGAAATTATTACTCCAGTAATTATTGCTTTTCAAACCATTACCATTAATAATAATAATATTAATACGTAAATAAATAATATTAGAGTGATTTCATGGGGCTCTGAAGACTGGAGAAATGAAGCAGAAAATTCATCTTTAAAATAACTAGGATAAATGATTAAATTAAATTATAAACTACTTTTGAAGAGCTATTTTATATTGCAATAATAGTTTACAATTTTACAATCTTAATGTATTTTTGAATAAATAAATTCAGCCTTGGTGAGCAGGATAAGCTTATTTTAAAGCATATTTTAAAACATTTAAAAATCATACTGACCCTAAACTTTTGACCGGTAAAGTATATAATAGAAAAAACTTGGAACAACATCTGTTAAACTGTTAAACCTAACTTGGAAAATATTTGAAGATTTCATGAGAGAGCAAATAATTCTGCCTTCAATTGCGTATATGTAAATAT
>CAIGQQ010038221.1:3232208-3256988 GCA_903798035.1 Danio albolineatus
TATATATATATATATATATATATATATATTAGGGCTGTCAAAATTAGCGCGTTAACGCACGCCGATTAATTTGAAATATTTAAGTCGTTAAAAAAATTAACGCATTTAACGCATTGGTAGGTTTTTTTATTTCCTGTTGTGGCTTTTACGGCGTTGTAGTCCATGGCGCAGGGCATTGTGGGTGTGTAGTTCGCCACGCATGCGGTTGAATGTGAGCGGACGCTGTGTGTGTGTGTGCGTGGTGAAGTAGAGGGAGAAAGTTTGATCAGGTTTTGTGTTAAGTTTACTCCTGTAATTCCACCTGGGAGCTGTTTTGGACTGTGAAGCTGAAAGCACTTAAAGAAGTAAAAGAAGGGCATGCATCGAGTACTTTTGTCCGTCTCATCATTTGCACGAGTCTGTGAGTTAACGAGCTGTTACTCTGCCGCCGGGCATCGCGGAGAAAGTAACACGTGTGTTCAGGGCCGGCGCGTCCATAGAGGTTGCCGGGCGATAATATGGATAATATGGATAATATGGATCCATGTAAATGTACTCAGTGATGTGCCACATGAAGTCGCAAGCTGTCAAAGACAGCCCATTCCTCTCTAAGTTGATTCCAAGCACCCTCAAATGTTTCATTAAGTTTGACGTGTTTCCCGCCTACACGCAACTTTTGTAAAGCGTCTGCTTCAGCTGCTGTATCAGAATCCTTGCTTGAGAAATACAGTCATACTTTAGGAACGGTGCGTGGTGATGATTTGAAGGGAGTGTGTGTCTCTCTCTGTGTGTGTGTGTGTGTGCGCGTGCGTGCGTGCATGTGTGTGTTGTCACCTGATAATGTCAACAGACAGTACTGTCTTATAGCAACTGGCTAATGTTAAGGAGGACTAAGCAAAATCGTTTCTACTTTATAATTAATGTTCTCAACTCGCAAAACAACTTTACAATGAATACAATTGTTTGTATTCAATACTTTATTATTGTTATTTTTTTCCACCCATTTCCATATTAGCAATGCCTGTATTTTGGATTTTGTTTGTAGTTCACTTAGAATCCAACATGGAAATAATTTTTGTTTGTTATTGGCATTGATTGTTTTAAAATTCAAATGGCACTTACATGCCTGTGTTTTTATTTCTGTAATAACTACGGCTTTTCGTGATTAATCATGATTAATCACAGACAAAAGTGTGATTAATTAGTTGATTTTTTTAATCAATTGACAGCCCTAATATATATATATATATATATATATATATATATATATATATATATATGCTGAAATTCTTTACAAAATGTTGCTTCAATTTAGTAGAAGCTTTTAATTAAGGCATGCAGAAATGTAATAACCAAATAAAATCAATGTGTACCTGTTAATGTTAAATTACAGTTGTTGTTTTTTAGAGAAAAAGTATTGGAATATCCCATAAGTTGAGAACTATTCATGACAATCTATTACAAAAAAAGAGAAACAGTGACAGGAATAAAGGCCTGCTGCACATATAAGTAA
Source organism: Danio albolineatus (assembly GCA_903798035.1). Taxonomy (NCBI): domain Eukaryota; kingdom Metazoa; phylum Chordata; class Actinopteri; order Cypriniformes; family Danionidae; genus Danio; species Danio albolineatus. The sequence goes on from CAIGQQ010038221.1 coordinate 3,233,701, forward strand.
GTATAACAACTTATGTGTTATGTAAGTAGAATATTATAATAACACAATTAAGTGTAATATTTTAACAGGAATACAACGGAATTTGAGATAAATAAAAGGGAAGAATTGTAAAATAAAATTTGAGGAAAAAATAATATTCACAATTTCCCATTCACATAATCATAATTTCACAATTATATACAGTATTAAACCCATCATTTGAAAGTACAAATAACATTTGTTTTAACCATTATGTAGAGTGGTACTCCACATTTCTGTAAAGTTTTTAGGTAGGTTCTAAATAGAGGGTAAAGTATAAGAAAGCAAAGGCTGGTGGAGAAAGAGAAGAGAAGCGGGGGGTTTGGTTCAGTGACAGTGGCTCAGACCCTCGTCTCTTCACCAGATGAATACCAGTCCAGGCAGAGTGCTGATGTGCTCCAGAACGCTCATTATAACGCACAGCCCATACGTTGCCCTGACATATCCATTATTTATTAACGTATGGACTGGGAACCAGGCCACCATTCATGACTGCAATCCTTTGGAGGCAATTCTGACAGGTTCTTTCAGAAATAAATAAATAATCCTTCACTTCTCTCTACCTTCATGGCTTATGCTCACAACACAAGAATAGCTCATATCCTCAGACTGTTTCTACCGCTGAACCTGTAAACATGCTTCACATGCTTTCACTGCTCAACCTAAAATTTAGAGAGATGGTAACATGGTCCAAGCTGATAATTCCAAGCCATATTTTGAGTAATATTGTATATAAAAAATGTTCATTTCAGTACATATGTAGAACATTTTATATGCAATTATTAAATAAAGACTAAAACATAATTGTATATAGGTATACTTTTTTATGTCAACACTTTATTAAAATTAATTTTGCTGAATTTGCAAAAGATGTTTTACATCAGTGATTTATTCTAACCTTTTTGGATATTCTGGAAAATGTATTCTGAAAAAAATGTATTACATACTGTGCACAGAAAATTTTAAATTGATAAAATAGGGATAAAATATAAGACCCCTTTTGATTAATCAAATTAAGATAAACAACCAATGCTTAAAATAAATGTAATTTATCACACATACATGCACTGCATATACTATTATTGCGATGACAATAATTTTGCAACATATTATGCAGACACTTGTCAATTGTCATTTAAAATCTTTAAACCTTTACACTAGTATTTTTCAAAACACTTTGAACACAAGCTTTACACTTGTCAGCAAGACATTTTAAATAACTAAAATATATAATAAAAAATACTATAAAAAATGTCCTTGTTCTGGTAAACATCCCTTTGGGAAAAAATTTTGTACTGTACGGAACTGTAAAACCTGTTAAATTTAAGTTATTTTTCTTATTATTTATTTATTTTAGCTATTTGTTTAGCTGGAATAATACAAAAAAAACCTGACTTGTTCTAAATATTAGTATCTTGCAAAATAACTAGAAAAATGTTATGTATGGTGACCATAACAAAGACAAAATAAATGAGTTATTGGAAATTATTATTCATAGAATCTATCACATTTAAAACACAAGCTGAAAAACTTTGAAAAATGATTAATACTTCATAATGATTTTGTCCTCAAGTATATATGAAATTGTATGCAAAAAGTTCAATTTGATGTGTACAGCGAAATAGGACGTCATGTCTTTGATCCATAAGTGATCAATCTGGCCAGTCTAACATTAAACTGAATTATCTGTACTTTTATTCTTGTTTTCAGCAGAGGAAATGGGATATAATCACACAGACTTTTAATTTCAGCCAGCCAGCCTCAGCACTTCCGGTAAACTGTCTTTCCACTATAAAATTGCCATGTTTATGTTCTGATTTTTAAAAAAATCAGTGATCGTCACTGCCTGATAGATATACGATATGAAGTGGGTCTGAGACCCATGCTAGCTGTGCATATACCCAGTTGTCCTACAGGCAACTGCTATAAACATTACTCCATACTGTCTAAGATCTGAAAGTGCAGGTCTCGTTGTCTTCCTTTTTTTCTTTATATTATTCATTAATCTCTTTGCAATGACAAAATCCTGACCAAATGAATCAATCCCAGCACTTGACCCTTACTGACTGCATGTAAATATAAATAACCAATCACAAAATCCCTGAAGGAAAGGGAAATTCTACAGATTCGAGCAGTTTAGGTTTGTGAGAGTGAGCCGAATATTCAGGGCTGCTTTTCAGACAGGGAAAAATTAAGTTTCTGTGGTGCAGTCAGCCCAAACTGATGCGTTATATATTGCCTGTCACTCCATTCTGCAGGAATATTGGGGCGTTGCCGAGCTCAAACCTGGAAGGTACAGCAATCCATCACCAACATTCACAGGAGGAGATCTCATCTCAGTGTTGGTAGCCAATATCCCAGACGCGCGAGCGGCATATAATAGAGACCCGGTTCAAGGCTGCTACAAACACACCGTTCATCTATACTGTCCACGGTCTAAATTAACCTAAAATCAGAACACCAGAATGATTCACATTAATTGGGTAAAAATAATGGTCATCATATTGAAGAAATGTTTGCACAGTTTTTTTAGCGATAGATCTCACAAGTCAGTTAGCCATTTTTTCACAGTAATGTCAGCCTGAAATAGTAATTGTGTTGATATCTTGTTGCTGAAAGTCCGGTTATAATATATTTGTCAGTGTGTGATATGTGACAGAAATTGGATTTGTACAGAAAATTTTAAAACTAAATAATAATTTGAAAAATAAGTAAAAAGCAAAATTATAACTAATTTAAACTAATTAATAAATACTTCATATCTGAATTATGTCTTTGCATCAATGATTAGAAAATACATTAAAAAAAAGATTATAGGTTATATTATAAATGATTATAAAATATGCATTTTAATCATTACAGAAGATGCAATAACTTTTAAATGTGACATATATAACTTTAACAAAATGTCACTACCAGGTCTACCGGAGAATTTTTGCATGAATCTTTGTGATGCACTTGGCAACATTGCAGCAGAACAGGACCCGATTTACTAGCAAACAATGCCAGCAAAAAACACTTTTATGAACATTTATGAATTATGAAGATATTGTGATCAAAAAGTGTGGACTGCATTTAGGCCACACATAGTTTAAATGTATTTAATTTTAAAAATGTAAAGGATTATTTGTAAGTGTGTTCCCTATATATTTATTTTCTCCCTTTAAATAGTTTTTGAATGTTTTCCTTTGTTTTAATATGCTCTAAATTACGAAAGAAAGTTATTTTATGTGCACGAATAAACAGCAGACAGCTCCTATATTTTAGTTCACTAGAGTGCACGCTAACACAAATATTTTTTTTTTTATGATTTATAGTAAAAAAAATTATGGTATTTTATTTCTTTGTTTTGAATGATATGTGAAATTAAGTGAAGTTTTTCATTCTAATAATGGTGTGGTTCCATTAACATATGGGCCGGGTTTTGTTTAACATCTTAGAACCAAAAAAATGTTCCATTTACTTATTGCTTGAATTAATTTTTGTATGGCCAAGTGTACTTTTTCCTCTTTGTTTGTAGTTAGTTTCACTTTAAAGGTAATGCAAAAAACCCCTATTCTTTAGCCATACAATTTCTTTACTCAACATACACACAGGAGCTTGAGAAAAAACATTTTAGAAGAAGGTTTATGCATCTGAACTGTATATAATTAATAATTTTGTTTTTGCAATTAATGCTTTCTACATTCTGCTATATTGGAAGAATCCTGAATTATCCGCCCCTGATTATCATCAGCACTGGTCATCTTGGAAATGAATATATATCTATAATTACATATCTATAAATGCTAATATTTCATGTCTATGACGTACAGAGTCTTAGCATCTAGATATCTAGTCAATGACTTACTGTAAGTAACTTTTATGTGCAGCTCTTTTTATAACCCTACATTATGGCCACCTAACACACACACGCACGCACGCACGCACGCACGCACGCACGCACGCACGCACGCACGCACGCACGCACGCACGCACGCACGCACGCACGCACACACACACACTTCATATTTAAAGCCAGTATAACAATACAATGTTTACTAATAATAACTTTCCTGGAACTTTTTTGACAGCAGACTACATTAAATAAGCAGAAAAATAAGTTTCAGAACTTTCGTGGGATTGAACCCTCATGCTGATTTGCCCTGTTAAGTAAATTTGTTCTATAATGTGTTAAAGGCCAGTGCATCTCATTCACTGTGTTGAATGGATTGTTTCTTATTTCTGTGTGTACAGACATATGCTGCTTAGCAAATGAGAAAGTGTGCCAGTAAAATGCAGCAGTTATTTTTGACTAATGTTTGAGGACCTCTGATACAGCTCACATCTTGTACTAATTTATTTATGTTTATTTTTAATGGATAAATTCCCGTTTACAAAGCCCAGAGCTTTGTCACAGAGATGACACCTTTATGTCACCAGTAGGAAGTCTGCAATCTGTGGAATTCCCAGAAGTAATTCCTTACAGCACCTTTAACGTGAAGTTGTCTTATTTACTTATTTACAAATGAGGCTTGGTACATGAGCTCATCGCAGCTATCAGACCACAGAGCAATGAAGGAAAGTGAAATTATTTATTTACTGTAAGAAATCATCTATTCAGACAAGGACAGAAAGAAAAAAAAGAAATACTGAGAAGTGGTGTGAAGAGAGCAGTTAGGAGAATTTCTAGAATGTACAGACTATCCATGGTGTCTCCTCAGCACATATTTGACCTTGCAAAACAAAGAAAGAAAAACCATAAATTACATCTGGAGGTCATGGACTATGATTCACTCATTCAATACTTAACACACAGACAGTCAGACAGGAGAGATGGTACAATCAAGAATTATTTTAATGCCTCATAAGAGCACATTTAGATTTAAATACACTGAAAATGATACAAATTAAATAAAATTCACAATCTCATAATTTTGTTTTAATTTAGTGTATTTATTTGTTGGTTTAAAATGAGGGCCATATTCCACATGTTTCTTAAACCAGCAATTTTTTTGTAGGCAGTTTTATTTTATTTTATTTTTAAAAAAAAATTCTGTATTTTTTATTTATATATATTTGTACAGTGATGATGCAGCATTCTCCAATATTTTAGGTTGTATGCATATACCCATAGTCATAATTAGAAAGCGAGGGATATAGTTAGAACAATGGGAAGGGCATGATTAAGAAAAGACACAAACCAGATTTAAACTTGTATCAACAGCATAAGCACCACAGCTGAATATGGAGAGCATGTGCACTAAACTCGATAACATTTTTTTCTGTTTTCTTAAAAGGCCATTCTTGTGTAACCAAGATTTAACCAAGAGCCATTCTGTGTTATCATCATTGCTCGCAGACCACGACCCCATAATCAGCGATTAAACAGCTAAAAGCAAGTGAGAAACTGAGAAATGGTGTTGACGTCAGTGTTGGATCTTGATCTACATGAAGAATATGAAGGAGAAAAGGGTATAAAAAGAAAAATTCATTTTTAGAATGAGGCGGAGAGACACCGAAAAGGTACAAGAGGGGATTGTGAGAGAGTGAAAGGAAGACAGTGGCAGCAGGGTGCTTTCTAAGGGCTCTCAGGGGACATTTTGTGGAAAGCTTCCCTCCCTGTGGCGGCCCGCAGGCCTTTAAAGAATGGCAGCGGGACGTCAGTCACTGGCGTCGGCGCAGGAGAGCGAGAGAGTGCAGCATAGCGATGAGCCATGTGGGTGTATCGGTGCGAGGGCTAAGCGATCTGAACAGATTGCCTGTTCTCTGAAATGTTAAATCAAAATGCAAAGCAGGAGTTGACCGGCCTTACTCTCTAAACAGATTCGCCAGCATATGTGTGGAAGCGTGGACAGCTTCTTGGGGAGCGCTAATATTTTAAGGTAATTAATCCAAACTTCCCACTGGCTGTGAAGCCCTTGGTCTGTCTCTTTGCAACATCCGCTATTTTAGCCAATTTGAAGACAGAAGAAAAAGCCCAAGTAGAAAAATAACTGTAAAGTTAAGCCAGATCTATACGCTTGCTTATCAGTCATAAATTATGGTCAATCCGGCCTGTAGATTATGCATACCTCTATCCATTTATTAGAAAAAAGATTTATGCAATATTATAAAATGACCTCGTTGACACCTTGAGTAAAGGCCAAGTTTGGAAATATCTTTTTTTGGAGAATCATTTTTAGTGAAAACATCTCCTAAACTTAATATTAAATGAAGGGAAAAATGTGGATATGAAAAATGAGAGAAAAACCTACTATATATGTACTAAATAAAGAGTTTGCCTAGGTGTCCTACTCCTGTATATGTTTTTAAAATTAGCATTACAAGTCACTAGGTGCAATGTCTCCAGTGTGGGTAAAATGTAACAAGGCAATATTTAATGGCTATAGAACTTTAAGTATCACTGGAGCAATGATGAAAACATTTCATTTTTAAGTAGTACAGGCATCAGTCACGAAAGGGAGTATTAGAAATTTGGACTTTTGGTACCAATTTTTAATGGCTTGCTACTTTTCACTCACCCTGCAAATTCTGATACAAAGTAAAAACAAAGTTATTAATCTGGAATCTATTAATCTGTTAACTTCATATTTTCATTATCTGACCATCTGCCTTCCTATATTTTAAGTTTACAAAAGTTTAGGTGTTCTAGAGTGACTGAAAGCCTCAAACAGGTAAAGGTCAAAGGGATGACCCTTTTCAGCCATAGCAAGAGAAATTGGTCATCCTATAAATGTGGCTGTGTCTCTAACTCAAAACTCAAAGTCCCAGATAAATTGTTAGTTGTCCACAAAAGACAAATGCACAGGAAGATCCAATAAACAGCACGGCTGGAACTGCTCACTGGTTCAGCATTGAACAGAGTAAGGATCTACCTCAGCATATACAGTAACTCAATGTTTAAGAGAATTTGGAGTGGAAACTGATGCTTGGTGCTTCTGTTCCCCCCACAGTCCAAAGACATGCGGTATAGGTGAATTGGATGGACTAAATTGGCTGTAGTGTGTGTGTGTGGTGCAGAAAGGGCATTCGCTGCATAAAACATATGCTGGATAAGTTGACGGTTGATTCCGCTGTGGTGACCCCTGTTAAATGAAGGACAAAGCTGAAGTAATATGAATGAATGAATAAATATATTTTAGCATAGTATATGACAACAAGAAACCAACTAAAACGCATGCTGCCAAATATAAAAATACTATATAAAAAGACCTAATGTGAACAAGAAAAACAATGTAATCAAAGTAGTTTTGTAGCAGTGAAAATATGTGATCATTAATTTAAGTTTAATTGACCTTTTGTTTAGTTTTATTTTTTTTTTTTTTAAAGTCTAGCCCAGTTTGTAAATTCAGTGTATCATTTACTGGAGACTCACTCTGAATGGATCATTTGAATAAGTGAGATTTTGTTTACTGTTGAAGACTCACTGTAAATGGATCATTTGAATCTGTGAGTTGTTGACTCGAGAACAGATTTGGTCATAAAAGTCCCAAATTAACATATTAAATGTTCAATGCAATTTGTGAACTGATTTAAAAATGTGTAAAACAGTTCTTTGAAGCTGAAAACACTGAAATAATAAAACGGTCAGCCTTGAGTCCAGATCATAAACTTGACTGAAAATCTCAGGAAAATCCTTGGCAGCAAAGTTATGGCTAAGAAAATCACTATAGTCATTGAAGAGCCTGAAGAGGACCAGGATCAGAGCAGAGCAGTGTGAGAGACTAGTGATGTCTGTGAGAGACTAGTGATGTCCTTTTACACTTCCTATTAATTTTTGACTGGTGTAACCTTCAGAGATGTTTTAATATATTTTTGTGTTACAATCGTACTCTTCATGTGGTATAGTAATCATTATTAATTCATTGAATTATTTAATTTAATTTTCCAAAAATACACCCTAAATGGTCCTAGAGTTAGTTTGGATGACACACCGTGGAATATACACTCACCGCCACTTTATTGGGTACATTAGTACCCTTAGTGTTCAGCTGCTCCTTAACGCAAACTTCTAATCAGCCAATCACATGGCAGCAACGCAGTGCATTTAGGCATGTACACATGGTCAAGACAATCTGCGGCAGTTCAAACTGAGCAACAGAATGGGAAAGAAAGGTAATTTAAGTGACTGAACGTGACATGGTTGTTGGTGCCAGACAGGCTGGTCTGAGTAAAGTATGTCAGAAACTGACATTTTCATGCACAACCATCTTTACGTCTTACAGAGAACGGATCAAAAAGAAGAAATATCCAGTGAGCAGCAGTTCTGTGGGCACAAATGCCTTGTTGATGCCAAAGGTCAGAATGGCCAGACTGGTCTGAGCTGATAGAAAGGGAACAGTAACACAAATAACCACTCGTTACAACCGAGGTATGCAGAAGAGCATCTCTGAACACGTCGAACCTTGAGGTGGATTGGCTACAGCAGAAGAAGACCTCACTGGATGCTACTCATCTCAGCTAAGAACAAGAAACTGAAGCTACAATTTACACAGGCTCACCAAAATTGGATTGGAAAAACATTGTCTGACAAGTCTTGATATCTGCTGCGACATTCGAATGGGTCAGAATTTGACATAAATAACACGAAAGCATGGATCCATGATGCCTTGTATCAACAGTTCAGGCTACTGGTGGTGGTGTAGTGGTGTGGCGGACGCTTGGCACACTTTGGGCCCATTAGTACCAGTTGAGAATCATGTCAATGCCACAGCCTACCTGAGTATTGTTGTTGACCATGTCCATCCCTTTATGATCACAGTGTACCCTTCTGATGGCTACTTCCAGCAGGAGGCAATACTAATCAAAATACTGGCATAACTAATCAAACGCAAGTTCATTTAGACCCTTATCCACTATTTTAATACATATTTCAAACTCACAAAAGCTAAACTTTTAGCATCTGGCAGAAGCTTTGGGACACAATTCACTGTCTCTTCGAGGAACACATTTCAGCAATGAACTGTATTGTGTTCCCTGGGATAGAAACCCATAGTTGTGCTGTTATAATGCAGTGATCTCAAATTTTTGCACTGATGAAAGGGAATTTTGCATTATAGCAGGATCACTACTTCAGTGAATAATCCTTTGGATTGTACTATATTTCAGGAAAGTGACAACCTACACGGCTATCTTGGAGGACTGGATATTTACTCACTCATGTGTTGTTGGTGAGTATAAAAAACAAAAAAACTGTTAATCTTTGGAAGACAAAGACAAAACAAACTCAGCTTATTTAACTTTAAGACATTTTTTTTTTGGCCTTTACTCAAAGTCTAATCTCCAGAAAATCTTGACGATTTTCTGTTTACGAATGTTTATAAAAAGAGTTTGAAAGAGTAAAAAAAAGATTTAATGTAGGCTTTAATTTACATATCTAACCATTCATCAGCAAGCAATGTTTACAGAACTCAAATTTAGTTAAGTGAGCTCAGCCATACTTGCTTGATATTCACATAATGTGAATACACTTTCAAATTGTTAGAGATTAGGTGAATTGACATTCAACAGAAAGAAAGAAATCTCTAACATTTAAGTTAAAACATCTTTAATGTCTCTCAAAAATAAATACATTTATTTAAAAAGATGCAAAGGTGAAAAACTGTGGTGAATTAACTATCAACCACTTTATTGTATTAAATGTCCAAGAACCTAAAATATATATATATATATATATATATATATATATATATATATATATATATGTAGTATATTACAATAATACATACTGTAGCTCTTTTTTGCCCATGGAAAAATAGCAAGACCTGAAGACCATGAACACACGACAGCCAAAGCCATCACACCAGAAAATATCTCTGTCAAAGTCAAAGCAACACAGTGGTAAACCACAGACTGAGGAAGGGAAAGATTTTGAGGCAGCCGGTTACATTCCCATGCAACCCACAAACAGCGTAAAAAATTGTTGGGACTGAATCCAATAACGTCAGCTTAATTGATGTATGCTTTAAGCGATAAGAAAAAAAACAGAGACAATTATGTGCTAAGAAGCCATAACTCATTACAAAAATTGACAAGGATTGGTTTTATGGTCACATAAGATGATCCTCTCAGGAAACAACAGCAAGGCACAAAATCACAAGATCCCCTTACATGCTGCTAGTCTAAGCAAGCAAAACATACAGAATCATTAAGGTCCCCTATTCCACTACACCCATTCAATGATGTTTTGCACAATTACCATGTGCAATCAGCTAGAACTTTACTGTATTATTAGTCACTCAGTAAAGATTAGGCTTTCCTTGCTTTCTTTGTATCAGTAAACGCAAAATGCTTGACATTTTTTTATCGCCTGAGCTCAACAGACCAAAAGGAAAAAAACATAAACACAGTCCAGTGTGAAATGATATTAATGAACAGAATCTATGCATCCATGCCAGTAGATGTCGGTATTTGCCAATAGAACAAATAACGCAAACAAAATAAGCAATTAAATGTCCCATGAAATCAAAATTGAAGTGTTGGTATATATGGTATTAACCTAAACTAGTGTTCTCAAAAGACATTTTAAAAAGACATCAACAATCTTTCGGTCATACTTTATTTTGATGGTCCGTTTGTTGAGTTTAAGTTACATTGCATCTACATGCCAACTAATTCTCATTAGATTATAAGTAGACTGTTAACTTGGAGTTAGGGTTGAGGTTAGTGTAAGTTGACGTACTTGCAAAGTTTCTTATAGTTAATTAAACGTCTGTTTAGCAGCAGTTACCAATCTTTCAATGGCCAACAGGAATCATTAAATTATTATCAGTCCAAATGTTTTCTGGAATCTGAAACCCAATACATACATTGTAAATTACATTAAAGCTGTGTCAGAAATCATTATTCACACAATTATATAGTGTATAGTGAGCAAATAAGACAACTAAATACGTTATCCTTAGGAGCCACTGACATCTAGTTTGTTTAAAGCAAACCACCAAACTCTTTTAGAGACAACTTACCACTGAACATAAGAGTGAATGTTTTGATGATGTTTATGCTTGATTTCTTGACAAAGAACATCACATGACCTCTGCTGTGTATGGACAGTCAGAGATTAAAAAAATCTTAATTTGTGATCTAAAGATAAACTAAGCGGTCAGGGGACTGGAACAACATGAGAGTAAAGTAATTTATAACAAAATTGTAATTTTTGTGTGAACTAACCCTTTAAAAATATAAGATGCCAATTTTCCCCAGAATACTGCTGCAATTTCTCATTGATAGTGAGTTCACAGACTACTGTTCATTATTCAGTGATTTAAGCAGTTCTGTGCAGCTCACAGTTAGTGATGTGAATTTAAAGCCTGATTTTAAGTGTTGTCAATTTCAACATTAAAGTCCTGGAAAATGAAATAAAGAAAAATTCTCATGTAAGGAAATAAAAAAGAAAAAGAAAAAAAGAATTTCAAAATGTACATATCAATAAATTTTGGTCTGCAGCTGAAGTACTGTTATTGAAATCTGTAGACACAAATTGATAAAGTGCTTTCAAAGAAAAACTTTAAACTGTATTTTAGACGTATTCTCTCCTTTAGATAGAACTAATTTCATTAGAAAAAAATGCCTTTATCTGCATATCTTGCCTTAATTTTGCAATTTAGCACTTGTCAAAAAAACTTTGTCCATTTATTTATTGGAATATCCATTTAACTGAATCTGTAAATATTACTGAAATGCATTTTAAAATGCAAGGCAGGTTGTTTTATTATCTATGGTCTTCCATGTAAATCTCAAGACCCCATCTGTCTTGACTTTTCTCACATATTTTCAAACAGGTCACTGCAATGATGGGGAACCATTTAACTTCTCAGCCAGAGCCTGCCATCAATAATTTACCGTCAACTGTTTAAAATTTAAAGGGCCACACATTAACGTTCCCAGCACCTAGACTTTCACCCTGACCATCCTCCACTGATCCGCCACCCTCCCCATCCTATAAAAGGCCAGTGATAATGAGTTGCTTTCCCCGCTGAACTGGAGATGTTAAATCAAGCCAGGTCACAGGACAAGCAGGCGTCACAGGGAAGGACACAGGCCAGGCTTGTACGGTTACATTTTGGTCTTAATCGGTTGGTTTAATGAAAACAATATTTTTTATTATAAAGGAAAAACAATTCTAATATTGGTTAAGGGGAAGACTATCAAATTTAAGAGTCCAAATCTTGTGAATTGCTTCCAAAGGGTAAGTGCTTTGGTGTCCTCGGTCCGACTACATCATACATCTATAATGCACATCACAGAAAAATCACAGAAAAATGAAAGGTTTGTCACTCATTTGCACCCTCATGTCATCTCAATCTTGTATATATCTCAGCCTTCTGCAATTTATCTTTTATGGATATTTTGAAAATGGTTTTTAACCATATTCGACAGGAAAAAAAGAACACGGAGAATATCTTTATCAGCAAAGATTCTCTAAGTGGAGTTTATGTAATAAACAAATTTCGAGAGGATCACGTGCTTATGATTGCTAGCAGCTGACCTGCATTATCCAATTCACAACGTACCAATCAGATGATTCCTAAGTTACTATAAATAACCTTGGTCACGTACCATAGCTATCTTCGCTTTGAAGGATCCCCCCTTCCACCCCTATTCCTCCTCCTTTCTAGATGGGTGGCACGGCGGCACAGTGCTTAGCACTGTCGCCTCACAGCAAGAACGTCTCTGGTTTCAGTTCTTACCAAACCAGCTGACGTTTCTGTGTGGAGTTTGCAAGTTCTCCCCGTGCTCACGTGGGTTTCCCCCGGGTTCTCCGGTTTCCTCCCACCATCCAAAAACATGCAACTTAAGTTAATTGACTAATCCAAATAGACACCTTAGACATGCTCCTAGTAAGTAGCTATCTCCTAAGAACAATCACTACCTGTCCTTCAGCTACCCCAGCAGGGGAGTTCTCGAGATCTACCCGAGCTCACACTACCCTCTCGCCTTGCAACGGGAGGGAGCCCCGGGCTCGAGGATCTTATGAGCTCAGGGCTCTCTCCCGGGACAGCATGCCAAACTAGCTTTATAAACAATCATCAGCTAAGTGTGAACTCTTGAAATATCTATATTATTACTCAAAAGAAGAAAGTCATATAAGTTTTGAATAATACGAGATTGAGTAAATGTTGCTATATCTTTATGTCATTCTCTTACTCACACAAATACAGTGCCATATTACATGAAAACATTACTTTTTCTGCTTGCTCAGACTACTTAAAATGTGTTGAAACAACACAATACTTAAGTTTTTGGGACAACTTAATTGTCTTATGTTCAATCCACTTAAATTTGTAAATATGATTAAGTTAACTTAATCAATTTGTATTTAGACAACATGAAGGAATTGTGTGGAATTCAGCATTTTTACAGTGTAGAAACAGACCATAGACTACATACTATATTCATAGTATTCTTGCAAGTTGTTTCCCAGCTCAAGTAAAGTGTTTTACAGCCAAGAATAGCCCTATTCACAGAAGAAACAAAATACTTTGTCTTGCACTTAATTTCCTCGAGCAAAAATTCAATAATTTATGCAGCGTTTAAGCAGCGGATCTCTTATAATCACTGAGGTGGAAAACACTGCTGTCTCTCCTGATGTATTATAATAAATAAAAAAAACACTAGGCAATCTTAGCTTACATTTTACACTACACAACAGTGTTGATTTTACATTGACAGAAAAATGTCTTCAAATGGTGATTCATATCTATAAATGGTCATATTATAGAAATAAAATTTCTTTTGACATAAAAGAGGCCTTTGAACCCATGATGCAAGAAAAATTAGAATGTCGTTTTAACATTTAATCAAGCTGCGAAAGTCTGCATTTGAAGCAACATGTGGGGCTCTATTTTAAAAATCTAGGCGCAAAGTCTTAAGCGCATGCGCAAAAGCATTAAGGCCGTGTCCGAATCCACTTTTGCTTTTTTAAGGATGGAAAAATATGCTTTGCACCCTGGCGTATGGTCTAACAGGGTTGTGCTTATTCTATTAATGAGTTCTGGGTGTGTTTTGAGCAGAGTTTGTAAGTGGAAAAACTGAATGCCTCATTAGCGACAAATCAGTTAAACAGACTTTACTTTAATTTCACTCTTTATTTTCACTCTTTATTTTACTCGTTTACTTTCATGGAGAAAAGAAATGGTGTTATACGCACTCCACTGAAGACATCCATTATCCTACATATTTAATTTAGTTTTTTAAACGCAAAGATTTATTTCAAAACTATTTCTAAATTCAGTTCTAATTTCTAGCAAATAAATAAATGAACAATAATAACAAAGTTTGGTCAAACATGGTCACATGTCTTATTCTCATAAGTGTTTTGGACCTGCATAGGCACATAACTAACACAGTCTGCGCTGGACTTTAGAGCTGCTCCTCAAAATAGCAAAGTGCCAACAATGCGCCTTAACACGCCTCCTTTTTACACCAGAACAACCATGAGTCCATAAAGTGGCTCAAATGGATTTGCTATTTAAATCAACATGCCGCAAAACGTGAAACTTAGGGTTGCACTGGTCTGAAAATCTTTACCCTATAGGCACTGTACACTGGCATTCAGATGCTTGAGGGCTAACACTTGCCAATATCAGATGTGAGCGCTACATCACGTCATAAGCAAACAGAACTGATTATAACTGTATACACGTGAGCGTTCAGTTTCTGATATTCTCCACATGCTTGAACTTACTGACAAAGAGAACAAACTGAAAAGTGAAAGAGCTTAGGTTTAGATGTGTCTAATTTAAACAGCTCATTTGCATCTAGTTAGTAGATTTCAAAAAAAGTGGATTGTTTAATTATAATGATGTCCCAGATCACATTGGGGGATTAAAGATGAAGCAGTCTGTCAACTGTACAGAATCTGACAGCAGCCGCACTGCAAACTGTAAGTAAACAATTTTACAAAGGTATAAATGATGTTTTACTGTAAATGGATGATGTTGTCACAACACTTACTCATGCATTAGTGAGGAAGATTTATACTAGGGCTGCACAATATTGGAAATATATGTTAGATTTGAAATTGTTGTTGAGTGTTGCAATATCGATATTACTAAAACAATTCCCTTTTGAAAAATATTATCTATATAATGATGTAAAATATATATTTTTTAATTCATTTTTCTAATTTATTCTAATACAGGCTCAAAAACAATGCATAAAATGAATGTAAGTTGCTATACGTATATTGCATATACTATAATCGCGATAACGATAATTTGGGCATATATTGTGCAGCCCTACTTCACACAATTTCCTGTGCATAAAAGTGTATATTTACTGAAAAGCCTTTTATAATAAATCCAATAATCTATATAAAACAATAGAACATCTTAGTAAGAGATTCAGATTGAGGTATGTAATAATTTTCCCCATTTTTTTTTCACATACACTCACACACAAATGTTATTACCATTATAAGTCAGCCTCAAGTAACATAAAATAATTAAATATCCATGCCATGACCACTTTAACATACATTATACATGACTTATTACTGTAAATAACAGAGAAACCAACCACTTGGTTCAACCTTAAATCCTGGTTTATGTATGCACACTGCATCTCGATCAACATCTTCAACAAAACAAAATCTACCACAGAGCCAATCCTCAAACTGTCTGACTAACCTGGAGCATTACTGGACCCAAAGCAAGCTCAGGAAGCGTTAGGAAAGATAAGATGACTCTGCTAGACTAATCCATTCTGGTGTGTGAGGCAGAGAGAGAGAGAGAGAGACTGAGAGAGAGAGAACAGCAGAGCAGTGACACGGGGTAATCCTCCGGGGTCTTGCATTAGCGCGCTAAATTAAAGGCGGTATTAGATTAAATTGGCTCTCCGATTTCAGGGGTGTAAGTAAAATTCTAATTTGCATTTTCCACTGCCGCTTAAGATATAATTAGTTCAGGGTGATTCCCAGGTGCAAAACACTGACAGCAACATCCAGCTGCTCACTGGGAGTTTATCATTTATTAGCAGCAAAAGGTGCAATCAGTTGGGTCTACATATATGTGTGTGTGCTTGTCTGGGTGTGAGTCAGTGTGTGTTTCCGTGTTGTGTATTGGAAGCAAGTCCATTATTAATTGAAAAAACAACAACAAGTGTTTTAGCCTATATGTGTCTGTAGACTATTCTGCACAGGCATATGGCTTTCCTATACTGGTCATTACACATGTTGGCTCAATATAAATTAATGAAGGAGCTGTGTGTGGGTTGAGGATGCAAATCAGTCTCACTGCAAACTCAGATCATCCTACATTTCCTCACACAAAGAACACAACAACAAAGAGTGCATTGAGTATTCAGAAGATCACAGAAAAAAACCTTAACTTTATTCATTTGATCAGGTTTCTCCCTATATGGTTTTATGACATGATGTCTTGCAAGTGATTTTACCGTATACAGTAGGGCTGCACGATATATTATTTTAGCATCATTATCTGCATCAATAATGTGTAAATACATAATAGTTATTCAGTCATTTCAGTTTATTCATAACGAAGTGAAAGTTGATCAATTGCTTGTGTTTGAAGGCCTGTGTAATGATTTTAAACACGTTTAAAGCATTTGGGCACATGGAATTATTGTAGCTTTAACAAAGATTAATTTGTTTATTATATTTATGCACTGCCCTACAAAATCATCCCAATCTATCTAAAATGAATAATTGTTATCTTGTGAAATATTACAATATAAATCGCAGAGAATCGAAATATTGCAATTCATGCATGTTTTTTTTTTCTCAATATCGTGCAGCCTTAGAATTCTGGACACTATGACTCAAATATATCATTATGCTCACTAAAGCTGGACTTGCAGTGTATAAGTGTGTGTGTGTGCGTGCGTGCGTGCGTGCGTGCGTGTGTGTGCGTGTGTGTGTGTGTGTGTGTGAATGAGAGAGTTTATGAGTGTTTCCCAGTACTGGGTTGTGGCTGAAAGGGCATCTGCTGCATAAAACAAATAAGACGTTAAGATGCAGTTAGATTTAGGTTGTGACGTCAGGTGACCAAATTCAATGTATAGTCAGGGTCTAAGGACAACGTTATTTTGACGTCCATTAATGTCGTCAAATGGCGTTTATTTTTGGTTGATTTTAGGTTGTGTTGAAAAATGACCAAAATCCAACGTTGAGTCAACATCTTATTGGCGTCAAATACTGACATTTTTTCATCAGGTATAGCAACCAAAATCCATCGCCGGATAGACATCATAGTGGTAACTTCCACACAATGTCAAGCTGTAACATCATTAGACATTGATATTTGGTTGACTTTAGGTTGAACATTGAGATTTTCATTTCCAAACAAAATGCAACGTCCCCACAACGCTGGGGTACAATGTCAATCTGACATCATGTTGACATCCTGTGTCTGCTGGGATAAGCCAGACTAGGCGATTTATTCCACCGTGGCGACCGCTGATTAATCAGGGACTTAGCTGGAGGAAAATGAATGAATGAATGAATGAATGAATAAATGAATGAATGTTTTCTATAGTAGAATATTTTGACATGTTGCTTATTCCTTTGATGGCAAAGCTTAGTTTTGTATTTACAATAATAATAATAATTTAAACGTACGTTTTTACTGATCAGTCACTGATCAATTATATCTAGTCTATTGTCTTTCATAGCTCCACAGGAGCAATACAATTGTAGGACATACAGTAATCTGTGAAATACAACTTAAACAAGGTTACTATTAGCCCTTCTGCATAGAAAGCACCCGACATTCCCTTATCAATCAATAAAATTTCCCAATCAATCAGTTATCTCTGTATAAGTTTATGTAGACTAAATGAAACAACTTTATTACAATTTCCACTAATGGAGTTTGTGCCACTGACCTAAAAAAAGTATTCAAATTCGTCAAAACAGTAAAACAATCCCCAAAAGTTGCAAGAATATAAATACTATAATTTTACAATGTCCAAACATTAAACATATCAGTAGAACAACGAAGACAAGGTCATGTTTTCAGACCAGAATAATTCCTTGACAGCACCGGAACAGGAGGCTGTATTTTTTAAAATAACATTTAAAATCAAATAATGCACACACCATTCACTCCTGCCGACCACACCAACAACTGCTAATCTGTGTTTAGCAGCTTGGCCTGTACATTCATGGTTAATCAATGAACATGGAATTAAAACACACATATTTAACCTAGCTGCTTAAACACTAAACATGTAACAAACAACAATCAATCTTAACCTGCCTTCAAGTCAGAACATGAGAAACCTGTTAATAAAAGAATAAACATAAATTTTGATTCAAAGCACTCAGTTGACCGGTGAACTACTTACATAATTCATTTTGTGATATAAAAGTATTTTTGTGAATATGCTTTAGGCCAAGAGTGGCCAAGTTGGGTCCTGTTGAGTCACAGTCCTGTAAAGTTTCACTCCAGTTCTAACTTAACATGCATAAACAGGCTAATCAAGATCTAAGTGATACTAAATCTAAAGGCAGGCAGTTTTGTTTTTTGTTTAACATTGGATGCAGGACCGAACTTGGTCACCTCTAATTTAGGCCTTGTTTACACCTGCAATTAACATGCCTTTTCGAATGCATCTCCTGCAGTCACTTTTACTACAGTATTTTCCTAAAGAGAAGGTCATGTTGATGTCAATGTGCAATTTTTGTTTACATGCACGGAGAACACATTGGTCATTTGATGTTGTCCAAAATGCACTAGAACACTTTAAGCTACGTTGTGTGTTTTTGCATCCCTTTGTGTGTAATTTGTGAGATCAGATGCTGTTGCACCGTAACTTCTTTACGCTTGTATTTTGAGCTGTCCACATCACATCAACAAAAATGAATGTTTATACCATGTGTAAACTATATCCTGTATATACACACCAACACACTCAAAATATGGCATTTTCGTTGGACCAAAAAATGTATCAGTTATCAAAGCCCTTGAAAATATAAAACTTTGGTGAATTTTCATGTCATGAGTAATAATATCCTAAATAATAAGAATGTTGGAAAGGATTGTTTTTGTTATTTCCTTTGCAGTGTATAAAGACACCAGGAAGAAAATCCCGACTTTCCATATCCCAAGCGTGATAACAGAAGAGCAGCAGGAATTTTCCCTATTGCTCTCATTGTGGGGGAGATCGACTAGCCTCGTCAGGAGACAGTTTCTATAATTGGTTAAAATGACCAAGTGCAGAGAAGGATGGCTCTCTGCTGAAAACCATTTCCCAGCTCAGCTTGGAGCAGAGCCAAGCCCTGGGTTGTTCGGATGCGTTCCAGCCCCAGCCTGACTGGCAGCAATTAGGGGTGTCTGAGCCAAGCTCAGCTTGCGCTCCGCACAAACACCCCTAATTACTGCCAATTAGGCTAGGCGGGTAGGCAGATTTGAGAAGCCGGGGGGATGTTCAGGCATGGGTGGGCATGGAAACAATTTTCAAGGGCTTAGAAACGTGACTAGAAGGAAAGGTTAATGCTTTTGAGTGCACGGAGGGAAGGAGGGAGGGGGGAGTGTGGTGTCTGAGCCGTCGTCTCACCTCTAGTGATGAGCCAGGCTTCTTTTTTAGCTCCTCGCATTTCCGAAACTTGCAGATCTGGTGGCCCGTCTTACGGTTCCGACAACTGCTGCACACTCCACAGTTGATTAGCCTCCTGCAGGGCGCACAGACCCCACACCTTTTCCTTTTCTTTTTCGCTGGGTTTCCGCTGGATGCGGAGGAATTATTCTGTGGGCAGTCTGCCAGATTGGCAATTTGAAACGCACTGTCTGTAACGGCTGCTGAGGCTGCGGGGGAGTGAAGGGCTGTCATGACGATGACCCCGGGAGGTAATGAGATGCCCCCTAAAGCCGGAATAGCGGAAAAAGTTCCAACACGTTCCGGGAGATTCATTATCTCTGCTTCAGCAGCACCGCATTTCAGCTTGTTCATGCATTCTCCTGCTAAAGGTCTGCAGTGTTCAGGGGATAAGCTAGAGAGGAAATTATTATTTGCCATTTGCAGCGTCTCTGGCGGCACGCCAGGTTTCCCCGGCCTTTGGGAGTCGTTTCTATGCATGCTGGTCCTATTAGGGTTTATTGCTGCTGATTTCCTTCCCCAGAGCATGCCGTTATCACAGTTCCAAGGGGACACGCCGATTCTGGCGCTGGGAAAAATTGGTGTCGTTATGCGGGCAATCTTAGCAGTCTGTGGAAATGCCCCATTGGTTTTGTAAAAGTTTGCAAATGACCTGTATCTTTCCATTTCTGCATTGTAATCCAACAGCTGGCTTAATCCACCGTCCTGAAGATTATCCTTTTGCAAGAGTGACACGTCGGTGCTCTGGCCGCTTTCAATGCAAAGTGCATTGTTGAGATTAGACATGACTGTTAAGTTTCAAGCGCTCACAAGAAATTTTTGGGAAAGGGTGCCAGTTGTTTTTTTTTTTTTCAAGGTGAAGCTTGTTAGACACACCACGTTACCATCCTGGGTTTATCCTCTCCACTAAAACAAGAAAACAAAATTATGGATACAAGTGACAAACATTTGAAGTGCATCATTTGAAACTTCTTACTGACGTAACTCTAGCAAAATTGCATTATTTATATTAAAACTGTCAATTTAATGTCTTTATCCTGACAGTTTTTGTCATAAAGTGGAGGTTCTAGTAGATCTAACACTATATTTTGCATAATATTAGTAAATAAAAATCATAAGATATTTTGTCAGCACAGAAAGATAAAATGGTAAAACACTGAGTACTTCTTAACCACAGAATTCTATAAGACCAATTGTGAAAAATGAAGTGGCACATTAATAATGAGCTTATCAAAAAAGTTTTGTCCCCTCAAAATATCTTCTATAACATGTTCTCATACACTCTCATGCCATGCTTATGAAAATATGTGGAAAAATTAAACACATATTAAGATTCAATTAATGATCCAATGATGTTTTGTGAGGCACACTCCAACCAAGCTTCTATCGTTGACAACTGGAGTGTGTGTGGGGGATCCATTTCCGATCTCCCAGTCTGGTTGGGTTTTGTTGCCACAGATAAAAGCCCATTAGACACATCTTCCTCTACTTGCATTACCTTTCACTAGGCTCTCTCACTCACTGCAAGAAGACTACAGAAATTCAAAGCATTGTGAACAGCTGGTTTTGAATTTAATAGTACATCTCCACCTGAGAGACAACACTGGATACCCATTCATATCAAAGACCCTGTCATTAATCATCTGAGACCTCACATGAAGCCAGTAATGTTCTTTATTAAGTTTGTTTAAGAGGCTCACGCTGCTTTATAACTTCCTAATCAAAAGCAAACAGAACAAAACTGAGTTACAGATATAACTTTACACTTGCAAGCACGTGAAGTTTTTGTAACAATAAACCAACATGCATTGTATTAATGACTAAAATGATTAATCATCTATTAATATAATCGATTAGTTTTTGTTAAGGAGTAGCTCAAATGTGCCATAAAGCGTCGATTTCAAAGCAGTAAACAAAGTTCATGAAATTAGAAATATCCGATACTCAGAGGAGAAAGAAAGAGGTCGAGAGTAGACAACTGTGCCGTCGATTACAGCCCGAGACATTCAGATCAAATTGCATAATGGGATTTAATCACTCTGGCGCCTTCAAAACCACCCGAAATAAATAATAAAACAGTGGACATTCAGAAAGCATGCGCCACTATCGCTAAGCGAGAGAAGAAAAAAATGAAAGAGCATCACCTACCAGACAATCCAGACACCAGGGCAGCACATTACTGCGATGAATGCACAATAAACACACGCCGAGGGATCACCACAAAAACACCATCTTTACGCACAAAACGCCATTCTTCACGTGAAGAAAAGTAGACGGAAAGGTATTTGTTTGCGATGGCGTCCGGGTTGAGCCTGTTGTCCGTGGAGCGATGACTGGAGGTGAGGTGTCTCCTGTCGCTGTGTGTGGCTGATTGGTGCTGAGGTGAGGAGGATGGGGATGTGTGGACACCAACTGATCATTGGCTGGAAATTACTATAGAAACACCAGGAGCTCTGGGGAGGGGGATGATCATCAATCTCCACCGGGAAACAGCGTGCTGTCTGTTGCTGTCTGTTTGCTAACTCTTTACATTATAGTCTCGCAGATTACATGTAAGTAGCTTATAACTAATTACAGGACTAAGTATATTTAAAAGCTGCGACGCAAAATGTTATCATAACTAGGTTTCGCTCTAAACCTGTAGACTCTGGCAATTGCTGTAAGTAAATAAAAAACAAGCAAACAAATAAAAAGGCAATCGCCTCATTTGTTTTGTCATATAATAATGTACTTCAGGTCTCAATAAAACAAATCAACTGTTTTTATTTAATGACTCAATAAATTGGAGAAAAAGCACTACTGGAGTCTAAAGTTAGAAACATTAAAAGACTGAAGATTAAAGCTTTTGAAATAAGTGCTCACAAAAAAAGATGGTCTGGCTCATATATTTTTTTTTTTTTGACTTTTTAAAAAATATATATTTATTTCAATGAAAATAAAATTCAAAAGAACAGCATGTGTTTGAAATAAAATATGTTATTATAAGTTAACAACCATTTTTGATAATATATCAGATTTACAGAAAAATGTAACAGATATGTACAGATAAAGATCAAAATTTTGATGGACACCACAAACCAATAATAATTCTGCAAATCTAAAATCTAGCTCTGAAGCAGGAATACATGACAATCTATTTACACAAGACTATTTACACAATGTTCTTTTAAATTAAAATAATATTTCACAATACTACAGTTTTTGTTTTCAGGTAAATATAGACTATATATGCTTGTGTATATATATATATATATATATATATACATTAGTCAGTACCAAAGCCAAAGCTGGAACTAATCTAAGATCACAGTCCAGAATTACTACTCCCAAATTAATGTCTTGTGAAAAAATATTAAATCAAATTGTAATAAAAAAGACAAAGAAAAAGAAACATTTAAAAAAATTCAATTTAGTGGAATCTTTGTTGTTTGCCATTTTTTGTATTATTCTGTAGTAACCCTTTTGAATGTAAACGTATATTTGTTCCCATTACTTTGCCTGAAAGCATTTATTTGAACCTAGCATTTTAAGGTCAGGTAGAAGTGCAATAAAATGGATTGTTCATTTCAAGGTAAAAAACAAAACAAAACACGATTTAACTATTTTTTGTAAATTGCAGGCCCGGTTATTTTGTACTTTTTGAGTAATTACACTAGACACAGTAAAGTATGTTCTCTTTGGTTATTTTCAAAGTGTCGCAATGGTTTGGTTTTATATATATATAAATAAAT
>CAIGQQ010038221.1:3262388-3269197 GCA_903798035.1 Danio albolineatus
GTGTGCTAACACCCAAGAGGAGGCAACACTCCTTGATGAGTATTCTCTCACCCCCAGGGGACATGGCTCACCCTAGCATTGATACGCGATGGCATCTACTATTCAGTGGGCCAACCTTTGCCTACTTGCTAGTGAACTGAGGTGGCATAACAAGCAAGACCTGCTCCTTGTTCTCCCTGACCTTGCACAGGGTGTGTGCAAGTAGCCTTCCTAGAATAACGCTTATTTGCACAGACCCCGGGGCCAGCTGTATTCAATCCATCTCTTTTATTTTTCTATAGTGCTTTTACAATGTTACAAGAGTGGTGAGGAACAAACTTCACCAATTGATGTAAGTGAAGGAGAAAAACCTTGAGAGAAACCAGGCTCAGTTGGGCACGACCATTTCTCCTCTGCCCAAACTTCTTGTGCAGAGCTGCAGTGAAGGCACAGGAGGCTGGAAAATGCTGGACATCCATTGTGGAGAGGCTGCTGGTGTGAGTAGGTCATCGGCGGGTGTACAGGCTGCACCAAACAATCAATGCGGAGACTCGTCTGTCACTGGGGTCTTTCAGCAATCAATCTCATGCTCTCCACTCCTCCATGACCACCACAGCATCTGCTAAGGATACGGCCTGGTCCGGTGTTATGGAGACATCTAGAAGTCCTCTATGGCTGCCATCATCTCTTCATATGTGTTGATCCTTGAGGTCCTCGATGGTTGGCATCATCTCTTCACAGGTCTCATGGATCACATCAATGGTGCTGCACAATCTCTAGAGGTCTCAGGATTAGTGTCCCCAGGTGGAAATAGAGAACAAAAAAAGCAATTAGCGTAGCTGCTGTTTAAAGTGTATTTAAACAAGAAATATTAAATATCAATGCAAAAAAGAAGTGTTATAAATGATAATAGCAGTTATATAACAAACATTGATACAAACATCTGAAGCATTAAGATAGTGTGTCCTACAGTTGGCTGTCAAGCCCACTCACCTGCGTCAAGCACATTCATGCATCATTTTGTTATGTGATGCCTTGTGTGTATGCTTTACTAAAATGTTTAAAGGTATTTAATCTAGTTTTGAAATGAGAGAGTTTGTCTGAGCCTCGGACATTATCAGGAAGGCTATTCCAGAGTTTAGGGGCCATAAATGTGAAGGCCTGACCTCCTTTGGTGGACTTTGCTATTCTGGGTACTATCAGAAGCAATGAGTTTTTAGATCTTGAAGAGTGGGTTGGATTGTAGGAAGACAGAGGTTGTTTTGATAAATAGGAGCTCGATTATTTAAAGCTTTATAAGTAAGAAGCAATGTTTTATAATCAATACAGAACTTAACAGGCAGCCAGTGTAAGGAGGATAAAATTAGGGTGATTTGGTCATATTTTTCTAGACCTGGTAAAAACTCTGGCAGCTGCATTTTACATTAACTGAAGGTTATTAATAGAGGATGTTGGGTGACCTACGAGCAGAGCATTACAGTAATCCAGCATAGAAGTCATAAAAGCATGAACTAGCTTTTCTGCATCTGAGATGGATAGCATGCTTTATGACTTAGAAACATTTATCAGATGACAGAAGGCAGTTTTGTGACATGGGAGATATGATTTTCAAAAGTTAAGTTGCTGACACTAATTTAACACAGAGATGTTCCACTTTTTAAACCAAAGCACAAAAATATTCCATTTCCACAATCCAAATAATTATATAAAACTTCCATGTTTTAGTACAGACAGAGATCTGTGACACCCCTGCAGGACAACAACAATGGTTTCGTCGGATTCCACCATTCTGTGCCATTGCGGCGCGATACTGATGTCATAAGCAGCCATCGATTGCTGCTCTGTTTTGCCGGTGCGATGGGGAATCCGACTACTGCCTACTTATGGCCCGTTTCCACTGAGTGGTACGGTACGGTACGGTTCGGTACGCTTTTAAGGCCGTTTCCACTGTCTAAAAGCGTACCGAACCGAACCGTACCGTACCACTTTTTAGTCACCCTTTGCAAAGGGTCCCAAGCGTACCAAAGCGTGCTGTAAAGCGGAGCTAGACGCGCAGCTGAACGCCATTGGCTTACAGAGATACGTCATTTGCTTGCAACAAGCAGAATGAAAACAAAGGACCCGCCATGTTTAATACACAGCCAAGAGACAATGCTCCGAAATAATATCAGCATATAATAACGAGCCATGGTCGACCCGAGCTCAAACAAACCTTGCCGTTGTCTTGAACGGCCACAAAGCCGAGAGAAGAGCAGATTGTTATGGGTTACGAGCCCATAAGCGCGAATGCGTGAGGTTTCGCTTGTGTCTTGTGCTCACGTGCGCGTCAATGTTTGAAATAACAAAGATCTTAACCTGGACTAATATGAACTCGGAATGACGGAGTTACTCTCTAACGAGAGAATAATGACGGAGAGGCTACATGTACTGGTGAAGATAAAAGATACAGATGAGAGGTTTGCACAGACGGGGCTCTAATTTCGTATTGTTTTTGAACCTAAATAAGGCATACATGGCTGCTGTGTCTAGTTTTTCTGTTATTTGGTAACATCGGAGACTGTGTGGGGCTGTATGTGTTCATATATACTGCATTTATTTATTTATTTGATATAATCGCGGACCGTAGGCTATTTCGCATCATTGATCTAGTTATAATCAGATCATGTTCAGTCAGTAATGAACATTTTTACACCAGTGTTTATGTGTATAATAAAGCATCTGTTTTGTGATAAGTGCTTCTCGTATGATTTGTGAACGACCCATAAAGCTTTACTGTAGACATTTCCTCGAGCGAAAATGGCGTCGACAAACTTTCTGTCGTACACCACGCCCACCAAAAGAGTACCCGTTTGCAGTGGAAACGCAAGCCTGATAAAGGTGACCCGTACCGTACTGTACTGTACTGTACCACTCAGTGGAAACGGGCCATTATTCAACAAAAATGCCAGACAATACAACATAAAACACAAAGTATGAAGTGTGTGCGTGTAATCTGTATATGTAGTGCATCCAGGAGTGATTAGAGAATTAAGAGCGAAGTGTATAAATGTCCATGGGCTGGCGAGATGGCGTGTGCACCCGTTAATCTGCTAGCCAAAGTAGCTTGGAGAATGCATCATGGTTGACATAAGTGTATGCGCATGTGTGTGTATGTATGTGGGCCAGTACTGCCATTCTCATCAGTGAAGATCATATCTTCACATCACTTCCCCCCTCTCCTAGCTGTGCACTATCCGGGAAACATGACAGGAAGTCAGCCACCAGTTTCAACCACCCTGGGCGATGTCGTACCTTGAAGGTAAATGGCTGGAGGGAAAGGTACCATCTAGTGACTCTTACATTGTGGTCCTTCATAGAGTTTATCCACATCAAGGCACTATAGTCTGTCTCCAGGTCAAACTCTCCTCCCAGGAGGTAATATCGGAGAGATTCCAGAGACCACTTTATGGCAAGACATTTCTTTTCATAAGTGGAGTACCTGGTCTCTCAGGGTAGCAGTTTTCGACTGAGGAACACAACTGGCTTCTCTTCTCTTGTAGGTCCCTGGGCTACTACCGCTCCGATGCCCTTCTCCAAAGAGTCCACTTGAAACAGAAACCGTTGATCGAAATTTGGGCTGATTAACACTGTATCTGAACACATCAGATCTGAATGCCTGCTCACAAGCCTCTGTCCAGATCACAGGGTTCTTCATAGTCTTGGATGGAAAGTCTGTCAATGGTGATGAGATGCTTGCAAAGTGTGGAATAAATCGACGGTACCAGTCCACTAGACCCAGGAAGGATCTCGACTTCCGTCCTAGGTCATGGACTGTGCTGGATTGCCTCCTACTTGCTCACTTGTGGCCTCAGCTCTCCATTACCCAAATAGTATCCTAGCAAGCTGGTTTCCTGTTTTGCCCATTTACACTTTTTCACGTTCAGGGTCAGGCCTGCAGCTTGAATCTTCTTCAGTGTTTCTTGTCGGTGATCTTGGTGGTCTGACCAGGTGTTGCTGTAAATGACAACATCATCCTGGTATCCAGCAGACCACCTCTCACATCCCTGCAGAACAAGATCCATCAGTCGTTGAAAGATGGCAGGTACCCTGTGCAGCCCGAAAGGAAGGACCGTGAAATTAAATATTCCCATTTGTGTCCTGATTGCCATGTAAGTATGTTTTGATTCTGGATCAAGGGGCACCTGCCAGGGCTCTTTACACTAGTGCAAGGTTGTAATGTACCCGGCCTGCCATTTCTGCTCCAATAAATCATCTATTCTGGGCATAGGGTAGGCGTCAAACCTTGATTGGGCATTTAGCCTTCTAAAGTCAACACAGACCCACAGGGATCCATCCTTCTTGGGTACAATAACTAGAGGGATACACCACTCACTGTTCAAGACTTCTATGATAAGTTCTTTCTCCACCTTGATTTCTTCTTGTAGTGGGTTACTCTGTCTCTCGGGTATATGGTAAGGCCTCTGTCATGATAAATTAGGATCGATGAGATGGATGGTGCGTTGGACCAGGCTTGTTCGTCCAGGCCTCTGACTGAACAACGTTGGATTCTGGTCTAGGAGGCTAGCAAGTCAGCTTGTTTTGGCTCCGCTAGTTGATCATTTGTTACTGTTACTGGTCTTCTCTGGGGTCTCACTTCAGGAGCAAGCTCCTCTTCTTCCTTCACTTCCACTTCTCTTACCATCATCGACATCTCTGTTGCTTCTGGCTTACTGCTTTGCTCTTACCACTCTTTAAGCAAGTTCACATGGTATGTTTGATGTGACCTCTTGTTGTCAGGGTGGCGGATCCCATAAGTTACAAGTTCCATCTTCCTCACCACGATGTTGGGTCCTTGCCACTTCGCCAGGAGTTTGTTTGCTGATGTGGGTAGCAGTAACAAAACCTGTCCCGGTTGTAGTTGTTGTAATCTTGCCTGCTTGTCATACCAGGTTTTCTGGTTGGTCTGGGCCTGTTGTAGGTTTTCTTGTGCTAGCTCTCTGTAACCCTCCAGCCGATCTCTTATCTCCAGGACAAGCCTTACAATGTGTCTGTAGCAAAGTTCGTTGTTGTGTGGGAAGAAGAAGACAGGGTCGGCGATACAGGTAAGTATATATTTTTATTTTCTTTTAGTGTGCACCACACGTGTAGCTGTGTGTATGTGTGTGTGCTCTCTCCTCTCCCGGCTGCTCCTTCTCTCCTCCTTAAAAAGGTGTCTCTCCAGCCCAATCACTAGAATAAACAGGTGTTATTTATTATTTCTGATTGGCCTGCTGATTAGCCGCCGGGCTCTGTGCATGCTCTGCCCCCTTATTGGGTGTTCATTCATGCTTACCTCTCCACAGTGTCGCTCCTTATTTTGAGCTGTCGGTGTTGTCTAGACTTTCTTGAGTAGGTCCAAAGGACCTTGAACTGGCCATCCATAAAGAAGCTCAAAAGGTGAGAATCCAGTGGACGCTTGAAATACCTCTCGGTATGCAAACAGCACAAAGGGCAGCCATTTGTCTCAGTTTCTACCTGTGTCATTGACAAACTTTCTCAGCATAGCCTTCAGTGTCTGATTGAACTTCATTTTGTATTACATATTTCCCCTCACCTCCATCAACCACATTAGCCCCCACAGTTTTCACAAACAAAGGTTGCAGTGTATCATCATTCCTCTGTAACTCAGCAATGTTATCAGGGATCTGCCAACCATTAGACTCAAGACCTGCAGAATCCGGCTTAGAAACCGGAGTCCCCATATGTTTTAACAGCCATCGTTGAAGACATGTTTTTCTTGGCCTTTTTGTCCTGCCTTGCAACAGACTATCGTCAAAGTCTGGTAATGGCTGCAGACATGCTTTTGCTTAGGCTCTAGTTATAACAGGAAAAGCTCGGTCAACTTTACAATGGGTAACTTTTACATCATCGTCGTCATCAGTGTAGTTATTGGTATTAACCAGATCAGTTAAAACAGGCATGTCTCTTGCCAAAATAACATCCTCAGGTAAATCATCAACAGCTACATTAGGCATGTATACCTGATCTTGAACCTCAATCAGTACTTCTGCTCAGGGAGACCTCTTAACATCCCTGTGTACACATTGTACAGCTGTAGTTGAAGCAAAATAAACATTGGTTTCATGACAAGTTTTAGCCGGGGTAATTGCGCTACAAGTGTCCACTAATGCCTTTAATGAATGTCCAGTCAATGTAAGGTTCACGAGCAAACGGCTTCTTTTACCTGCCCTATTACCTTCATTGTTAATGTCCTTCTCCGTTGGTGTATAACGAAAACCAGTCAGCTTGGGTTTACAAGCCGGCATATTGATGCCTCATGTTCAGGCTGTTGACATGCAAAGCAAGTCAGTCTTTGATTAGTCACTATCTTTGGCACTTGTGTATCCTCATGAGGCTGATTACTCAATCCAGACCCAACCTCACTACTACGTAGAGCAAGGGGGTCCAAACTACGGCCCGCGGGCCATCTGTGGCCCGCAATCAGTTTAGTGGCGGCCCACGAGGCTTTTTATAAATATTAATAGAATCTGGCCACTGTACAAAAATAAACGTAATTCAATAAATAACCACCGGGTGTCGCTATCACGTGCCTTCAATTAGGCAGCATTTTCTGTTATGACATAAAATGAATCGACCAAACTGAGGGAAACATAATTGATAACCACGTTTTGGTGAGCCATGGCACAACCAAGAAAAAGTAAAATCAAAAGCACAACATCACTGTTTATATTAACAGAGTTTATAGTGAGTAAAATATATATTATGATTTTAAAATGTAGAAAATAATTTCCTAATAATACCACGCACACACACACATATACATACATATATATATATATATATATATATAT
>CAIGQQ010038221.1:3288100-3319363 GCA_903798035.1 Danio albolineatus
TGTGTGTGTGTGTGTGTGTGTGTGTGTGTGTGTGTGTGTGTGTGTGTTTTATTTTCCCCACCATATCAGTGACATCATTTACGAAATTGGCAATTAAAGAGTTAAAAATCCTGTAATTTTCTAAGCAATTTAGTAATTTTGATCAGGACTGAGGTTGATTAACAGATTTATGCAAAAATAAATAAATAAATAAATTGAAAAAAATATTTATCTGATGCATTTTTACAACAGTTTAATTTAATGGATGTTTTCATCCCTGACAAATAATGTGTACATGTTGAGTTTTTAAAAAACGATTAATAACATTATAATAACATAAATTTTTACACTGTTCTGTGGTGTATGTCTAACATATCGCGATCTTTTGCACTCTCAACTAGTGTTAAAGGAAAATCACACAATATTGCACCTTGCAACCACACTGTCAATATGCTGTCGTTAACACTGTATATTGTTAATTCAACATTTTTGGAGTTATTGACATGTAAAACTGCATTTTTTTTACACCGTTGATTTTACTGTTCACATACAATGTGTGGCATCACAAAATAATAATTTAGGAGCTTAAAATGTTTTATGCTTAGAGATGGAACTTTTGCAAATGTCTATACATGTTAGATCTGAATAACATTTTAAAGCTACGCTTGTTAACATCATTTAATGACATTATTAAAAACATACATTGCTTCAATGTTTACTAATAAACTGATTCACTAAAAATCATCTTGTATTATTATTTGATAGATCTGAGCTAATATGAACACTGAACATTCATATTTTTTAGAAATTGTGTAATAGGGCGCCACGGTGGCCTAGTGGGTAGCACGATCGCCTCACAGCAAGAAGGTCGCTGGTTCGAGTCTCGGCTGGGTCAGTTGGCATTTCTGTGTGGAGTTTGCATTTTCTCCCTGTGGTTGCGTGGGTTTCCTCCGGGTGCTCCGGTTTCCCCCATAGTCCAAAGACATGCGGTATAGGTGAATTGGGTGAGCTAAATTGTCCATAGTGTGTGTTTGTTGGCGGTTGGCGGTTCATTCCGCTGTGGCGACCCCGGATTAATAAAGGGACTAAGCCGAAAAGAAAATGAAAATGTGTAATAGCACAGCATTGTTATAGTATTAAATTATAAATAATGACACCAGTAAAGTACTATAGTTATCACGTTTAGCTTTAAGATAGCAATTCATTAGTATATATAATCTCTATCCTCTGTTTTTGTTCTTTTGTGAATACAATTTTAGCCTAGTGTTTGTAAAGAAGAAGTGGCACGGAGGATGACGGGAACTTCTCGGGAAAAGACAGAACCAGCAGTGGTCACAATATGGTCTCATCCCCTCAAGCCCTCTGTGGCCTGTGTCTGTGCTAAGAGAATAATAAGCTTTTGTGAAAAGAGCCTCGTAAAATCTTGCATCCCTACAGAGAGAGAGAGAGAGAGAGAGAGAGAGAGAGAAGCAGGCACCTGTATTCAGAATGCATGAAAAGAGCTTTAGACCTTTTCTCTTGAAGCAACCGCTTAGTGAAGTAACTGAAAACTACTAGGAAAAAATATAACTGGTAATTGAACTTAAAAAAAAAAACTAATTGCGAAGATTTTCATTAGCTCAGCTTTTCTTCCTTCTATTGTTCTGTGTGATGTTGCTACTGCTGCAACTTCTTGTCCTCTCTGTACCCTCCTGAACTCCTCAATTTGAATCTCTCGCCCTCCTGCGGGGTCTGTGGTAATTAGGAAGCGTAGTTCTTATACTAACGAGTCTCGTAAGATAAGTGCAGAAGTGGTCCTATTGTCAGTTGTGTATTAGCACAGAAGCTGATTTATTGCACTTAATGTTACAACCATAAAAGACATAAGTTTGTTTTCAAGAGCACATCAAATGTCAGGTCTCACGTGGCTAGGATCTCCTTTGAGTTTTCTTTTAGACCTAAAGCATCACAAATGTTGCCTCAAGCCCTCCAGCTTTCAAAATAATGCAGTTAAGGCCCTCTTTAACGCCTGTAATCTACCGGACTTGTGAGGTCACTCATGTTAAAAGAGTGTCTATTCTGTCTTTGTCCCCGGCGGTGTGGGGTCAGCCTCTTTTTCACACACAAAGTGAGGGGTTTCCCCCCTAAGAGGTGAGGAGTGATGTGAAAGGATGATTTGTCATTTCTGACACCTCTTGAAGAGGCATAACATTTCTGCAGAGGCTAGCAGGAGGGATGCTAAGTTTAGTTAGCTCATTATTGCAGCTATGTTGTTTTTCTTATGATGTCTATGAATATTTTATATCATCTTTTTCATAATCCAAATGGTTCTTTTGCACAAAACCGGAAAATATTTAATCAGATTTTAAAAATCTAATCACAAAAATTGGGAAATTGTTCTGTTTAGAACTGTTCACTGAAAGGTTCTTTAGGGAATGGTACAAACATTGCAACTTAAACCTTCATTTTCAGAACGTCACCGCATTCACTGTATTTTCACTGGTTTGATTCTAGAAAATTGAAAAAATGCCAGAGTCGTTGGTATAAGCACTAACCAGAACATATAAAAAATAAATCCACCATTTTTGGGCTACCTTTACATAATAGTATTTTAGGGGGAAACTCAATTTTGATAATAGCACAATAAAATAAAATAAATAAAAAAAAATCCTCTATTATCAAACTGCACAGTAAAAAAAAAATATGCCAGTACAACAACAAAAAAACATAGTCACACTTTATTTTGATGGTCCGTTTATTGAATTTAAGTCACATTGCATCTACATGCCAACTAATTCTCATTAGACTATAAGTAGACTGTTAGATTGAAGTTAAGGTTGGGGTTAGGGTAAGTCGACATATACTTGCGAAGTTTCTCATACGTAGTCAGCTAAATGTTTGTTGAATGTCTGTATCAACACAGTCCACTAATACTCAAACGGACCATCAAAATAAAGTGTTACCCATAATCCTTCTTTCCCTTTCACTTTTTCTTGTTCACTCAACTCAAACATCAGCTGCACTGACCTAAAATTATTTGTCAGTAATAGGGCTGTGCAATTAATCGCAATCAAAAAAAAAAAAGTGATCTTTGTCACACATGCAATTTCTAAATCACAAAGGCTGAAATTTTATCTATTAATTTATTTATATTTTTGTTCACGTTCTTTTGCGCATGATTTTAATATGTTAACCAATTAAAGCTGACGCAGCACACTGGGCAATTACTCAACTAAGCTGAGCGGGAGAAAGATGTTAACCAATCAGAGCTCACTCCGTGCACAATGAAGTTGAGTGGGAGAACCGAATAGGTGGTTTTGATTTATGTTAGTTTTTATTTATTTTTATGGCTGGAATTTAGGTTAGTTAATCTTTATTTTTTCATGTTGTCTATTTTTAAGACAATTTATTACAGTTTTGTTTATCAAGCAGTTAGTACTACTTTGTACAGTATGTTTTTAACTAGAGTTGAGGTTAGTTAATCTTAATTTATTTTATGATGTCTGTTTTAAAGGCAATTTTACTACAGTTTTATTTATTAAACTTAATACTATGTTATTTCATTGTGAAATTATTTGTTATGCACTTCTTGTACACTGAATACATTTAGAATGTATGTATGTAGCTTGTTTGAAAAAGAAAAAATATCACAATATGATAGATTTATTTGAAAGCATTATTTGAGTTTGAGTAAAGAAAAAAAACTCAAAATCCTTATTTCTTTTAATTTTTTTTTTCTCTTATACTCAACTTTAAAAACATCAGTTGCACTGACCTAAAATATCTGAAGTTGAGTGAACAAAAAAACTCTTTTGGAAATTGATACTAAAAAAGTAATACATTATTAGAACAAACAAACAGTTCAATTGAAAAAAATTAAAATAAAAAGAAGTCAAATGTTAACAAAACATTTATTAGATACATAATAGAACCAGGACAAGGATCAAAACATGGCAGGACAAACAGGGAAAAATGCTTTGTTATGCTTCACAGGGGAAAACAAGACTCAGCAAGAGTATGTGTGAGTGAGGTGAGAAACTGGTTCCTCCTTTTGAATTATAGTTTGAGCATTTGATTTGTCATTTAATTATTACAGGATTTTACTGAGTTGATCATGAAAATTAAATATCAAATACATGTGATTTCTCATTTAAGAATGCATTTTGATTTATTATTTGATCGTTTGAGCATTTGATTTATCATTTGGGTAGTTGTTTTGAAAGTTCAATTTATAATTTCATGTTTTTTAGCCATTTTAATTTTCATTTTGTTAGGAAAAAACTTCCATATAACAGTTTAATACAAATTAACAGTCCACATGCATTTGCGTCCACATGTTTTTCTTTTTAAAGAGGAAACAAGGTAAATGTGAGATGAAAATTCACATTAAAATATGTTTCTGCAGCTGTGCCCCTCCAAAAAAAGGATAAATTACAAATGAATAATAATTTCAAATTAATTAAGCCTTATTGCAATGGTATTTTGTTGTTGTTGTTAATAATAATGACATTAATGCAACCTGCTTCATGTTACTCTTATGAAAATGATACTTGACAAACACATACAGGACATATACAGTCATAATAAGCTTAATAAGCCATCTGTGGGAACATTAATCTAAACTGTATATGTTCAGAGATCAGAACAATAAAGTGAGCACAACATCATCATTCAGAAGGACAAGAGTTATAATCATGCAATATGATTCACATATCTACACTGAATGAGCATCTGTGTTCTCACTGGCTTTTTTAAAACAGCACAAACATTTTGGGCAATAGCAGTGACTTTGGGCAGGTGATCTAAAACTAGACTCAAACTGGATTGTCTGTTACATTGCTGGACAGTCTATCCTATCTCAATGAAATCTTAGATCAGATGAGTATTTAATGTTTTTATTTTATTTTTTTATTTTTTTACATTATGATGCTTTTTCATGGCTCACACCAACTAAGAGTATTTCAAGGAATTTGTTTTTTCAGTTATCTACAGAAGTGAAAGAAAGCAGACACGATCAAAATATTCTAGGCCACACTTACATCTGTATTTCCAATAAGGGCCATTTGCTTGTGATCAGAATGTGTCTTCATGAACCTGTTGAAATAGGAATATAGAAATATTGGGATGCTCTCAGGATGTCTTCACAACTCCAGAAGAGTTACCAGAACTTTTTGCCCCAGATGAGTTTCGGAATCTCCTGATAAAGAGGAATTCCATTGGAATTCCATAGAGACCAAGACACACTATTTATATATTTATTCAATTATATATGTATTTCTTTTTCTGTTTGTAGTGACAGTAGGAGTTCAACCTTGAACAATCTTGCACAAACTTGTTCATACATTTTGAGGGATAGATTCAGTGGTGAACCTTGTGTTGCTTTACATTCAAATCATGTATAAAAATATTTGATATAATTGATATATTTGATACATTGATTTTGATGATATAAATGTGTTACTCGGTAGTTATTACAATGTCTTAATAAATAAAATGATGAAAGTTACAAACATCAACAAAAATTTTCTTAAAAGACCACCAAAGACTGACTGGTGGATACAATTATGAAGCATGTGCTCATGCGTCACCATTGCTTAACTGATCTATGTGGAATGGCCAGTTCTGGTGATTACTGCTCATGCAAGCCTGCTTTGCCTTCCCCCACTGCCCTTCCTCCATGCGGTGTAACAACAAATCTCCTTTTCTGCTCTCTGCCTGAAACTATTGAGTCAACAAACGTCACTCTAGCCAGGCTGCGGCCCACAGGAAAGAGGTGGGGTCTCCCTTTCACAACTGGAAAGGAGCCAAAGGCAGATTCTCTTTTTTTTTCAGACAAGAAACACCTGTTAAAATTCAGACGAAACAAAAAAAGGGATGTTTAAAAGCTCTAAACGGGGCGTGGAGGAGGAGAAGAGTCAGTGCTAGCTTTCACATCTACATGACTGCACACAGGGGCCATAGTGTTAAATGAGAAGCTTTGAGCTTTGAAGAAAACACTGAGCATTGGTAAAATGTCTTTTTTATACTAAGTTTCTCAGTGTCAAATTTCTCAGGGTTGTTCATCTCCTGCTTATCAGAGAACAATTCACTAAAAGTCTATCTGGTCTAACAACAGCCCCAAACCACTGTGCACTAAAATAAGCCCAAGCTTTGCAGAAGAAGAGGCACTGCTTCACTATCTGATCTACGATCAAAAGAAAGACTGACAGAAAGGTTTCAGAATTAGTGACAGAGTGACGTTAGTACAGTTTTGGTTTCCATTTGTCACAGAAGCCATGAACTGTGCAATCCAGTCCGGTGCTTCAGGGCAGCCAGTAAAGTGTGCACTATTGTGTGCGGCTGGAAAAAAAAGAGAGAGAGAGAGAGAGAGCAAAAAAAGGAGGGGGAAGCAAAGAAACCCAGTTTCTTTGTGTGGAGAGGACCCAGCAGGAAAGTGGTTTTGCAATTACTTCAGCTTGCCGGCAAAGCAGGCTGAGTTCCTCTATTCTGTACACACTTGCACACTGGACAGTCTCACTTTGCTCTGCCTTTACAAGCACATACAAGAGTGAGCGTGTGTTTATGGGCTGCGTCTGGACGCGCTTTGAGAGCCAACAGCAGCGCTGGGCTTCTGCTGCTGATGATGAAAGCAGACGTCAGACCAGCCCATGAATATTGATATGGAGGTAGTCTGTTTCATAGACTGAACAGAAGGAAGCAAGATGGCTGCCCTTTAGGATTTGTTTAAGAGGAGACCTAGACGGTTTGTTGGAATTCTACAAAGTGGAGGGACTTGAAACAAGGTGAGAGAGTTTTTATCTGTTCGTGCCCTTTTCCCTCTGGCCCCAAGGGTCTTTTTAATGGCTTCCATCCCTTGGTTTGCATTGTACTGTCTTTTTAAAAACCGTGAGTTGACATAATAATGAAAGGATATTAGATAAAGCTTCACCAACATGGCTGACATTTTCTGTCTCTCTCCCTCCCTGTCTCTTTTTTTGTGTGTTGGCCCACAGCAACAGAATATTTTAAGCATTTAGATCTCGTTTGTTTTGTTGTTGTTGTTGTTTTTAATCTAAGATGGTGTGCGGTAGACAGCTTTAGGAATGTGCCTGCTCTGAAAAAATTGTGATCTTTGTGAGGCTGTTGGCCAATTCTTCTTCAGGCAGTATTTCTCAATGCATCTCGTGTGCTGAAAGCAAGACTAAACAGTCACACTGCTAACAAAATTATCTTATCTCTTCAGTGTCCACCGGCATCTGTATTGTGTACAAAAAAGGAGGTGAAAATAAGTTTGCTTTAATATTTATTCACAGAACAAAACGCATTTCTTTAAACTGGTCAGGATTTAATATGACATTATTCTTCTTCTTATTATTATTATTATTTCAATTGTTATGTGCATTAACTGAGTGTGGGAGTTTGGCCAGGAATATTACAGCTCCTTGCTTTCATTGCATTCATCAGTGAATGACAAGCAGACACAAAGACTAGCACAGAGCTCGGGACTAAAAAAAAAAAGCAGAAGAACGTAGTGGTGGAAGCCCACAAGGTCAGAAGCTTAAAAAGAACTGAAACCCAACCCCATAACACCATTAGATGAGGGCCACCGTAGAGAAGAATTTTTGCTTTGACTGACATAAATAGGATATCCACTTTAATTTGTACACAAAAACCTTAATTTTGTATGATTCTTACATTTTAAGCATTTTCAGCTGTAAAAATTTACTTAAATTTATTCAGATTTGAAGTTAACTGTTAAATAACTGAAAAAATATTTATTATTTAAATGTGAAATGTATTAACTATTAACGTCAAAGTTTTATATTATTTAACATATCAGAGCTATTTTTTAAACAAACAATTTAAAATGTAACTTTTCACTGTTAATTAATGCACTGATAAAGTTAAAGTGTTACTATATTCTGAGTGGTGGGTCATAGTTGCCTGGAACATATTTGCATGTTTGACATTACGTCATAGGCTATTGAAATTTGGCCGTTGATTTAATAAAGTCAACATTAAGCTGTAAATAGTCAAATCTGCATTTTTCAGATATATTTTTGACTTCGCTGTTGCTTTTGACATGCAGCAATCAAATGCATTAGCTTAAGCCAACTGTAACAAAAGACAACAACAGCACTCTTTTATCAGTGCTAATGAATTGCAAACGCCACCTTTGCTTAACTGATTTTAACAGCCCTATTAGAATTTGCATCATAATACAGATAAAAGTCCTGTGCTCTTATTTTGTGTATTTAGTTTGTGTATTCTGACATTCTGTTGAGAAGTGTGGAAGTTAACCCATGCCTGCAAGGGGATGCTTTATTATGTGTTGTCAATAAACACAACAGAAAGGTGGTGCGAATGCTAATGCAAACAACAGTGAAGGGACCTGGAAAGAGTCAAGTGCAATCATGTCCTCTATACTGTAACTTCTACTCCAACCTTATAACATGTTTAAATATATTGTAAATACTTTCTTCAATAATAAAAAAGCTCTTTATGTGATTTGTGGTTTAGTATGAATCGTGAGTAAAAAATATTTATGTTCATATTAATGGACCTCTGCTTGCAATTTTTAGTTTTTATTAAAAATAGCAGATATTTAACATAACATAATACAACACTTGGCCCACAACATTTATTTACTTTATAACTTAATACTGCAAAGTAACTTGGTTTAACTTTATTGCACTTCATTTGGTAATAGTAATGAGTCACTATAGTTAGAAAATTAAGCCATGTCTTTGTCTGTCTTTAAATAAATCGCTAGATGTTTGACTCTAGCCATTCACCAACTGTCCGCTAAACTGTATAATTTAATAACTTACTATATCATAGCAATTTAGTTTAATACTTTTGTTGCCCTTACTTGCAATTTTGCGATACTTTAAGTGCAAATTGTTGCTAAAGCTAGATAATACCATTGTCTCATGTTTTAAAGCAGTCGGTAAACGTTTGATGTTAGCTACGCAGCAAACTGAGAAGCATTTCAGGCTATTAGTGTATGCATTGTTGCAGCGATTTAATCTTGGACTGAATTTACAAGGGCATCAAATGAAGAGTGAACTCCACGTGCGTAAGCGCACATGCTCGCTCTGTTTACAAACACTACCTCACAACCCTGTCACACGGTTAGGTAGAGAAGTGTACTTACACCGACGAA
The DNA here is from genome assembly GCA_903798035.1 of Danio albolineatus. Lineage (NCBI taxonomy): Eukaryota > Metazoa > Chordata > Actinopteri > Cypriniformes > Danionidae > Danio > Danio albolineatus. The sequence continues at coordinate 3,297,204 of CAIGQQ010038221.1, forward strand.
GGAAGTCATCGGAAAGCCAGCTCATTGACTACACCAATTAAGATCCTTTCCAGAACGTCTGCATTTAGAAGACTTTATTGAAGTTAAACTCATGGCACATGGCTGGCTATGAATCTTCAATTCATAGAAATGTCTTGTGCTCAGAGAAGCTGGCGGAATATCTATGCAAACTCAGTGCAAACTAAAAAAATTTAACTACAGTACTTGTCCACTTGCTTAGTTTTTAAAATAAAGCCGTTATTTGTTTTGCACTTTTCAGAAAGTTAAACATTGATTTCCTGTCAGATGACATGATGATGCATTTCTAAATGTGGTTTTCAAAAGGTTTTCTTTCCAGTTCCAGCGGTTGATGGGTTTCCCCCTTGATGATTCAGAAAAAAAAAATCATGTGCCACGTTCAAAAAACTGTGGTGTCATTTCGGGGTTGTGGGGAATTTTTACCTATGATTTTCTCAGAAATAAGACTACTAAGAAAAGATTTGTTGCATGTGTCTGTGAAATGTGCTGTGTGTGTATGTGTGTGTGTGTGTGTGTGAGAGAGAGAGTCCTCAAGCATTTGTGTGCACACATCTAATACCAGCAGACACACTAATCACAACCAGGCTGCTCACAAGCCCAATGGCCTCAGTGCACTCAGTGCAGCACATGAAACCTAGGTAACACTTTACAATCAGGTTGTATTAGTTAATCCATTTACTAACATAAACAAGCAACGAACAATACATTTAATACAGTATTTGTTTATGCCTGCTAGCATTAGTGAATGTAAATGCAGTTGCTCAGTGTTACTTCGTGATAACTCACATGACAAAACAACTCAGATGATAACAAACATGAACAAGTATATTAATTATGATTAATACTTCACGAGTATTGTTATACTTAGTTAATGCAGGAAACACATTAACTAATGCTGTAACTAATACTGTAAAATCTGACTGAAAAAAAAAATATATATATATATATACTACTTCATCACAAGGTCATTTTCAAAACAATGATATTCTGAAAAGAAGAGAACTGAGTGTATCAGGATTGTATCACCATTGGTTAGTAACCTTGCTGACAGCAGATTTACAACAGAGACAGCTGGATCTCAATGTTATTCAAGACTGTAAACTACCCATAAGCCTTGCATGACATTACAATCCATTTCTAGAGGTGAAAGATGACCAGGGGGTTGATCTGAATCTTATCAAATGAAATTTGGGTCAGACAGAGAGTGACTTAATGTAGTCAAGATATTCCTAGCAAACATTAAATGTAAAACACATCATCTCAGAGTGTTTTCCCCCTCGAAAAAAATGCATAGACCCTGTTTATTTACGGACCACACTAAATAAAGGAGTAAATGAGGTCTGAAATATTTTGAACTTGTCCACTTTTCACCCCTTCCAGAGGCATTCGAAAACACATCTGACCGGAGTGTTTTCATTGTGCAAGCGCTCATGAGGTTGAATGTGTTTGAACAGCCACTAAGGCCTCCTCTCTGCCTACTGACCTAATTCTTAAACACTGTGGGACATGCTGCTGGAAGCGCTAAATACAGGTATAAACGGAGTCATTTTTGAGATTGTCTGCTTTCAACAATATTTAGAGCAGTGTCAAGCAGACCTTTAAGCTAGCAATTGTACACAAAACATTTTACAGTTCATGTTTACAGATAATACCACTAAAACAGTGCAGGTACAAAGAGAAAGGACAAAAGGCTAAGACATGTGGAAACCATTTTTTCGCCTGCGTTATTTTGGACACCTTGTTATTTACACCAACAAAGTGATGATGATGCGTCATGTGAAATCTTACACCTCAAACAATCATGGACTCCTAATCACTTGTCTGTACATAGATCAGCGTTGTGATCATTTAAACTACCCACCAGATTGTGCTTGCAACACTATATTTGAATGGTTCCAGGTTGGGGTAGAGTTTGAGTAATATCCTGGCTCACATCACACCAATCCACATCAAAATTACACTAGTAGAACAGTCTGCTGGGTAGCATATTTCATCATCATCAAAATGTGCTACTTATTTTTTCAATGTTATACTTTCTGTCTCAACTCTACCGAATGTTGGGTTGGTGTATGTGGAGGCCAATCTGGTGCACTATGGCTGCCATGCATTCCCTCCATTCTAGGGTCCATTCTACATCACATTACTGTATGGACATAAAAAAAATGAATAGCAAATTAAACTAGGGCTGCAATAAACAGAAGGTGATTGCTCTGTGTGTTTGTTAGTAAAGCCGGTTCTGTAATAAGCAATAAATTTCCAGCATGCATGTTCAGATGGAGCAGCATTTACTACACAGTCGAACTACACAATTGAATTGCATGCGATATAATCATGAAATAATCAATCCGCAGATAATCATGTTGCTTAAATGGCAGCTGTTTGTGTAGATTCTAGGTGAACTGTGGCCCTAAGTAAATACTGCTACATCTAATGTGGAAAATCACATAATGACATGTTTTTATTCCAAATTAACTTCATAACTTTAGTTGAATGTTTGAAAAAATTTTTTATTATTAAATATTTTATTATCAAGAAAATTATAATAAGAAATATTCACCAACCGCTAGAAGTTTATTCAGAGCATCTTCTGTGTGTGCGCACAACTCAAAAGAGCGCCCTTTTGCCTTTAGAGGAGATTTACTACTGCTTTTCAGACAAGATGTGCATGCTAATTGTGGCTTTTTGCTAGATTGCGAGGGTAGTTTTATGCCGATTTATCATGCAGCCCTAAACTAAACCCAAACAAATGCAATTGTTGGCTCAGTTCTCCAGTGCCTTGACTCTATGTGGATGCTAAACATCAGCATACCATTCATTCATTCATTCATTTTCTTTTTGGCTTAGTCCCTTTATTAATCAGAGGTCACCACAGCGGAATGAACCGCCAATTTACCCAGCATTTGTTTTAAACAGCGGAAGCCCTTCCAGCTGCAACCCATCACTGGGAATACATCCACACATTCTCATTCACACACTTACACTACGGACAATTTAGCTCACCCAATTCATCAGTACCGCATGTCTTTGGACTTGTGGGGGAAACCGGAGCATCCAGAGGAAACCCAAGCAAACACTGGGAGAACATGCAAACTCCACACAGAAATGTCAAGCCAAGGCTCAAACTAGTGACCTTCTTGCTCTGAGGTGACAGCACTACCCACTGCGCCATCATGTCGGCCACATCAGCATACCATGATGCATAAATAAAATAACATGATACAATTAATATAACCTCTAGAACAACTATTAGAAACTACTGACCTTGCAGGTTTCAGGGCCTGGCTATATGCACCATTCATCTTTCCTAAAAATGTTTAGCATGTCAAAATAATTTCAAGTGATTTCTGATAACTATGTTCCTTTTGCAATGTTGCTGCATCCATCTTCCCAGTTTCTACCTCATGCTTTTAAGTTGTTGCACCAATAAACAAAACTTGATAGGAAATGTTGGCTTAGCATTTGAAGCAATTCTCCTGCTAAATTGGTAGTTTAAGTCGATTTGTATAACTTTAATGAAATAATGAGGTATAACTACACTATGATAGAACAGTTGTACTTTCAACGTAAATTTTATGCAGACGTAAACATACAATATGATCATGGAGATGAGTACAGTCTTCAATCTTACAGACCGGGCACAAACTTTTTGAAAAAATCTAAATCAAATATTATTTTGTCTGTTATTTGGCTATGATAAACAGTTATTTAAACTGTATATTTTATTTGCCAAATACTTATGTAAAGTGCAACATCAGAAGGGATCTTTCATCTTGTGTCTGCTCATTCAGATATGAAATATGAAGAAAGTGAGAGCTTTCCGGTTCAGTGTTAAATATTTGATAGTAGACTTATGACTGGCCACCAGCATAACCCAGTCATATCTCTCTAAATTAGAAATCAAGTCTAAAACCATTCTTCATACCATGAAACAAACAAACAAAATGCATTACAAAAATGTGCATATGGCAATATTTTAGCAAAAAAGATAAGACATTGACATTTTAAGTAAATGTAGGAATATTTTATCATGTACAGGCCAGTATCTCAGCAGTTTGGATGTCAAATAACTGAATGGGAAAAAAAAATTAAAATAGCATATCGCATACTGTACACTAACAAATGCCATGACAGTCTGCCCTTTTTACCCAGCTTTAAGCTCTTTAATAAAACATTGTTACCAGTTTAGTACATTGAAAAATCTATACATACTGTAGGAAGGTAGATCTGATGCAAGCATTAAAACTCTGTATATACTCAAGTGATATCTTATTTAAAAATAGGGTGACACAGGGGTTAACAATGTACTTTTTGTTCCATTGTAAATTACATCTGTGGGATTTTGTATGGCCTCTCATGTGGAAAATCAATACAAATATATTTTTAAAAAATGGGTAACACTTTATAATTATAATAACTGCACACTATGAATCATTCAATAAGCATTATAGCAAATAGTTCATTTATTATTTGTTAAGCATTAACTCTATAATAATAGACATAGTAGGCAGTTTGTAACTACAGCTGACAAGCACATGTATAATGTGCTTAATGACTGCATTTTCATGCTTTGTTAATGATTAATTTTTCATTACTAAATTAAGTGTTGCATAAAGCGAAGTGGCGTGGTCAGTGGCGCTGCAATGTTATGGCTAAAATGCAGTCCAAATGCTGCTATTTCCACAGAGCTTGATCTGTTTCTGTATTTGGACTTCCAAATGACACGACACAAAGTGCTTACAGTTTCATTTTAATTATGTTCCAAAAACTTATAATACAGATAAATCTAGCATTTGAGAAAGGTCATTTATAGTTACACTGACTGACAGTATTTACACAGCAGAGGCAAAGCGTGTGCTAGTAGAGGTGTGACGCTGCCATTATGTTAGCTGACAAATCAGAGCCTCTTGAGGGCAACCTTTTGTAGGAACTAGGAAATATGATGTCGTTTTTATGTTAGCTAAGTAGCTGTATATGATTAAAGTAAGATATATGAAAAAAAATATGTTTTACAAATGAAGCAGGAGCACACATTGCTTTGCACTCCATAAACACAACTAAGCCTTAAAAATACACTCTGGACCACCCCTTTAACACAACTCCGTGCAGTTTAGTGACATGATCTAACTATTTAGAGGACTATTTATGCTTTTTAAATCCCTTATAAATTACAATTAAAGTGTTGTATAAACAATTCATAACAAAAAAATTATTATTTTCAAGATACACAAATAAAACCATAGCAAATGAAGAATGAATCTTGTCAATCCTATCTAAAAGAAAATTAGGACAGTTTGAACATTGCTGAATAATATTGAAATGTTTTATCATATTGTTGGTTGTTATATTACTGGTGTTTTTTTCATTATTAAATTTTATGTTGTATTTGACACTCCTGTGACTCAGCAACGTTTAAACTGTACAGTAATTTTATTTTTAGATAAGATTGCAATGAATTATTTTTCACTTGATACTGAAACTAATGACACTGTGATAATCATTCTGTGATAATGACAACTGTTTGCATAGCGTCTCAAAACCTATGTAAAAATTGCTTTGAAATGACTGCATATAATAACATGCATTCACTTCAAACTCACTTCTTAGCCGGAAATTATGGGATTAGAGTCCATAGTTGTGTTTATTAGTCACACTAAATCAATGAAAGCAGTTAAATCTTGTGATTATTCATCTTCGGTGAGAGAAATTTTAATTAAAGCTCAACAAATGTATCGGCAGGTGGACTAAAAAAAAAACATTAAAAAATGGACACAAAAAACTGTTCTGAGTCGTAACAGTCTATTAATTATTTAAAGGCAAATCTGACAGAAATGAAAACAGCTGATTGTTGCATAAACTAACCTATGTATTTTTCACAAGCTGGCTCTAAACAGTCAAAAACAGCAGCATGACAGACAAGCAGATATTTATAAACATGAACGGCTTTATTTCCTGACAGTCAATTTGATTTGAAGTATGACCCATATAACATAACTTAAAATGTAGTGAGTGACCAATCAGAATCAATTATTTCAGACGTGTGATAATAACGCAATGATATTCTACCCTGTAATCATCATTTTTGCGAAAAGGGAAAACATTTTGGCATTTTACTGCCTCTGTTGCTTTCTCAAGCTTGCCATTGGCAAATAATATATTTCAGCTTTGCGTTGTAGCTCTGAGGGTAGCTCTGAGGGCAATTGAAGGCCTCTACCTCAAAGATGGAAGATCTGAAAGATGAGCTTTCATGTGATGGTAGTAAATAAAACTCTGTCACATATCCATAAAAGAGATTCGATCACAACAGAATCAATGTGCTCAGCACATGCGTTCACTCGTTTACATTTTCTCATTCTGTGTCAGTCAGTCATGCTCGGTTAATGTTTAGGGCAGATGGCCATGCAGAACCAATATAATGATCACCATGGCTACCACACTCTCTGAAAAAAAATTTGCTTTGCGCTGAGCACAGTTCATCAAATTAGCCAGATATATTGACTGGTGCAGACACAAAGACACGGAGTTGAAGCAGCGGGAATAAAAGGAGAAAGAAAGAAGCTGAGAGAAACGTATATTGGAGGTATAGTTTGGAAGTTGATTTTAGAAAAAGCATGGTGTTGTATGGCATAATGTGCTCAATTACACATGAATCACATTGCAGTAATTTCTGCCTGCATTTACTGCGCCTGCTGTCAGTGTTTGCATCTGAACCAAAAGGGTCAGTAGGTTCACACCGGTACAGCTAGACTTCTACTGTCAGTTACAACCTATGCTGGGTTAATTATCAAACACCCTTAAACCACAACAGGGAAGGAAAGATAACCAAATAGAGTACTACAGCTTAATCTTTTGTTTATCAGCTCCTAGTGCATGCTACTAGCCAGAATTTAAGTTGGGACTGACCAACACAAGCACAAACAATCGTTTCCAAAACAATACATTTTATCTGTAAACCCTTGTTTTTAGCGACAACTACACTATTGTAACAAAAAAACCTTTGCAGCAATAGATGAACATTCAGACATAGTTATGATTAGATGAATACACAAAGTGCTGTACTCTTTCCACTAAATATCAAGATAAACACACAAGAAAATGAATAAGGGTGAGAACAAAACCATGAAGAAAACATTTGACATTAATAAGCTCTGGGATTGACTGATAGATAAGGTAATCAAAATGTATTCTATTAAGAAAGTTTGATAATAAAATAAATTTTAGAATGCAGACTTTGCTCACAGACTACAGATCTGGCTAGTTTCAATAACCTCTTCTCTTTGCATGAAACATTAACAAACCAGTAAAGAACTGCTGCATTACTTTAACAATGCATAAGCATTCCATTCATGCTTCATGAAAACAGACAAAGGCTCTCTGAAACACACGTAAACAGCACATCCTTTAGATTTTCTTGTCAAAAAATGTCATCAGTCCTTCACTCACAAACATACAAAGTCCACAGACTTGTTTTGGGGAAGGTCTAAAGTTGAAAGCTCTTCAAACATTGGCAATAAAAAAGCTATTAAGACATTACAAATTTTAAACATTCTTCATTTCTCCTTCTATTTCTAAAACATAAATGTATACAGTATGTTGTAAGAAATTCAGAAAAATAGTTTGTCACCACTTACTTTTACAAAACTGAAACAAATTTGAACAATTAGAGGTTTCTAATTTTTTAGGTCAACTTGATTATCTAATATGTTAAAGAACTCAAAAATTGCAATGAATTTAAATACATTTCATCAATTTGGCACCAATAATTATGACAAAAAAAAACCTAAACATAATCATAAGTTGCAGGTCATACAAAGGCCATTTGGAGTGAACGAGAGCACAAAGACTTCAAGTGACTGCAAAATGTTAGAGCACAGCCACATCTGCCTTCTATTAGCAACAAAGGACAATGGCAGGTTCAACACAGAACGGACTCTTCAGAGGGGACCAAGCTGTGGGTGAAATTACAAACAGAAGTGTATATCTGCCCAGCTTTTGAAGTAATCTACCTCTCTTCAAATCCTCTCCCACAAAGAGGATTTGAAATGTCACTGGGGATGAACAAAGATTGCACAGACAAGAAAAAATGCAGCAACTTTAAAAGCATACAACAACTTTTAATTTTTTGTTCTTCTGGAATTAAATTCTTATTGTACATATGACCAATACATAACAAAAACAAATCTCCCACCTTCAAACTCTCTCTGAGATATGGCTCATTCCTTCCCCCGTACACATGCTGGTTCTCTATAAATACCAGTTCATTTCAAAGGGCTATTTCCTTTGTTTCCATTCTTATGCTTATGTCTTCTGCTTTCTTGTAGAAAATAAGAAAATGTCACGCATATTGGTGGCACTTTTAAGGCTTAGGCTATGGCGTTCAAAGCCCAAGCTAAAATAGTTTGTTAGGTTTAATCATTTTGTTTCCTGATGTCATAATGCTGATGTTTTGAATGGTGTGAGAGTGCAGATTTCCCCCTGAAATAAAAACACATTCCAATGGCGGCATGAAACTTTAAAAGGAAAGAAACACTGATCCTGATTACGTTTCCTAGCTTGCGGTTTCTTTTGTTACTCTATATACCAATTTGAAAAACATGTTTTCAAGTCATAGTTGTTAAGCTCATGTCAAAATAGTAATTAAAAGTTGACTGCGAAAGCTGTCATTCTTGCTGAACTTGTTTCCTTGTCTGTATGTAAAGTGAGGCATGGTTAATGATCGGAGCAGAAGAGTGAGAAAGACACTTTTACAACCTTGCATGCGTGACATTTAAAGCACACTTGCACATGAGTTCTGTGATCATATTACAGTGGGAGGAACCGAGGGATGAAGTTTCACTCAAGAGCACACAACAGCAGGCACCACGTTTACTAAAGCTCACATATACATTATGCTACATTACGTTATCCATTTATATATTTAACATATATCAATCCATTATATATCAATCTATTAATCAATCAAATGAATTATTAATCAATCCATTAGTGCTGTAGAAATTCAAACGAATTACTTCATTATGGTCAGATTACTTTAATACTACTAAAAAAACAGACCTTTGCAAATCCATATACAACAGAACTGTCATTTCAATTCAATCAAACACATATTGAGTAAACACATACTGAAATATGACGAATCTTGCATATTTGGAACAAATGCTAGGACCAGAAAAAAGTACAATTATACATAATTTTTTGACTGTGAACTTATTTACATCAAATAAAATCATGGGAAATGTCATGGAACATGATCTTTACTTAGTATTCTAATAAGTGTTTGGAATTTAAATGTATTGTATGTATTATTTTGACCCATAGTATATTCTTGGCTATTGCCAAAAATATTCCCATGCAACATAGGTCCAGTTTTGTAGTCCATGGGTCAAGTTTCTTATTAGTTCTGATTGTGAAACAGATGTAACAGTTAAATAACCATCAAGTCAAGTTTACTATCAGACTCTAATTGTATTTTGAAACCTCTGACTTTTAATCAGACATCAAAACACAAACTCACACCTCGTCATGATAAAATAAAACTAATAATGATTCACTTGTCTGTATTGTAGGGTCAATCTAAATAATTTAAAACCAGAAAGTTCACTCCCAACTGACTAAATGAAGCAACCCTGAGGCTAAGGAACTGTAAATAACCTAAGAACAAATGCCATTGCTATCGCAGCTATATACTTTCTTGGTTGCATTGCTTCACCAGCCAAAGCACTGAATAAGAATTAGTTTGAAAATCTTTGCTGTATTTTAAGTACCAGTGAGACTCATTGATGCACTCACAGGGCCTGGATTATTTAATGAATTTCTGATAGCACATATTTAAAAAAATAAAATAAAATGTATATATATCGAGGTCAATGCACTCTCTTTGTTTGAAAGTGTATAGAGCTTTCAGCTGAGATCTCGTGCTATGTCATTCCTTCTCAGGGATTTGTGCATGCGTGTGTGTGTGTGTCTGTGTGTGTTGCTTTCGGTGTGGATTTATCCAACTGTGTCAAGCTGTTTGGCTTTTGTCAGCTGTTTGGAAGCTCTGAAACGGATCTGGAATGGATCCATGTTCAAGCTTTATTTAGCACACATGCAAGCTCTTAACCAGTCACACTCTCCCTGAAGATGACAATAGAATTAAATTTAAAACATGCTATTATAATCATCCAGTACTTGGTTACAGTATTTATTTAATGCATTTTAAAGATAATAAAAAATATCCAATGTGACTGTGTACAATATGAATGTCACAACAATGTTTTTTAAACAATATAATATAATATAATATAATATAATATAATATAATATAATATAATATAATATAATTTAATATAATATAATATAATATAATATAATATAATATAATATAATATAATATAATATAATATAATATAATATAATATAATATATTTCCCAGAGATGGGTTGTGGCTGGAAGGGCATCCGCTGCGTAAAACAAATGCCGGATAAGTTGGCGGTTCATTCCGCTGTGGCGACCCCGGATTAATAAAGGGACTAAGCCGAAAAGAAAATGAATGAATGAATAATATAATATAATATAATATAATAAAACAAAGGGCGCCGGCGCCATGGTGGCGTATTTAGTACGTTCGCCTCACAGCAAGATGGTCGCTGGTTCGAGCCCCGGCTGGGTCAGTTGGCATTTCTGTGTGGAGTTTGCATGTTCTCCTTGTGGTTGCGTGGGTTTCCTCTGGGTGCTCTGGTTTCCCCCACAAGTCCAAAGACATGCGGCACAGGTGAATTGGGTAAGCTAAATTGTCCATAGTGTATGAGTGTGAATGAGTGTGTATGGATGTTTCCCAGAGATGGGTTGCAGCTGGAAGGGCATCTGCTGCGTAAAACAAATGCTGGATAAGTTGGCGGTTCATTTCGCTGTGGTGACCCCAGATTAATAAAGGGACTAAGCTGACAAGAAAATGAATGAATGATAACAAGAGCGCCAAGGTGGTGTAGTGAGTAGAACGTTCGCCTCACAGCAAGAAGGTCGCTGGTTCGAGCCTCAGCTGGGTCAGTTGGCATTTCTGTGTGGAGTTTGCATGTTCTCCTCGTGGTTGCGTGGGTTTCCTCCGAGTGCTCCAGTTTTCCCCACAAGTCCAAAGACATGTGGTACAGGTGAATTGGGTAGGCTAAATTGTCCCTAGTGTATGAGTGTGAATGAGTGTGTATGGATGTTTCCCAGAGATAGGTTGCAGCTGGAAGGGCATCCGCAGTGTAAAACAAATGCTGGATAAGTTGGCGGTTCATTCCGCTGTGGCAACCCTGGATTAATAAAGGGACTAAGCCAAAAAGAAAATGAATGAAATGAATGAATAATATAACAATGATACAACATTAATAATCTGTTTTGCTGTTATTGCTCTACAGTGGAGATGTTTCTAAACCCTACTAAATCTAACTCATAATCACTCAATAGTAAAGTGCGAGTAGACTAGCAGTTACTCCATTTCAAAGATGTTTTGGACTTAAGCGGATGGAAATAATTCATAAAGAATCCATGACATCTGTGCCAGTCATTTCTATATGAATCTGTAGATCTGGTGACAATAATGAGAAACGTGTTTTTAAAACGTGTAAAATTTAAATGTTCTGCAGAGCACTGACTTTCTACAAACTAATACAAGGGTAATTGCAAGTTAGTATAATAAATCCATAATGACCACAGCACAAAAAGGCTTTCCCTGAAGGCACTTAAAGGGATAGTTCACCCCAAAATAAAAAAAAATTCACTCCTCTGTTGAACACAAAGGAAAATATTTTGAAGAAACTGTAAGCCTGTAATCATTGACATCCATAGCAGATGAAATGGTTTCAGCTTTCATTAAACTATCTTCTTTTGTGTTCAACATTAGAAAGAAAGTTTGGAACAAGTGAAGGATGAGTAAATGATAACATAATATTCAGTGTTGAGTGAACTAGCCCTTTAGGGATAAATATAGTATTAGGAGCTTAAATAAAAACTTTTAAGCATATATGGTCAAATCTATATACACAACATGGGGACATGGAGACATTGTGACACTGAGATGCCTAGTACCATTATTTGAAATTTAATATTTAACTAATGATGGGGTACAATCACCTCAGAGCAAGAAGGTCACTGGTTCGAGCCTCAGCTGGGTCAGTTGGCATTTCTATGTGGAGTTTGCATGTTCTCCCTGTGTTTATGTGGGTTTCCTCCGGGTGCTCCGGTTTCCCCCATAAGTCCAAAGACATGCAGTACAGGTTAATTATCTGTAGTGTATGTGTGTGAACGAGAATGCATGGGTGTTTCCCAGTGATGGAATAAGGATAAGTGGTGGTTTATTCCGCTGTGGCGACTCCTGATTAATAAAGGGATTAAGCCGAAAAGAAAATGAATGAGTGAATGAATAGTTCAATGGTTTTAACTAAATCTGTGACATTCAATATCACCTTAAAGTAGAGTAAAAAGCCATTGGTATTGTTATATGTACTACACAACCCTTGCCTGTGAGCTACTGGAAAACGTTAAGCATGCAGAAAGTGTTATTCAATTTTAAAAGACTTATTTCAAGATTTACATAGGCAGCAACAGCAGTGACTAGAGAGGAAAAACTACATTTTCTATTTTGTTTTTCATTTTTTTCATCATTTTCCAGCAAATCTCAACATAATTCATGCTCCCTGGACACACAAATAGAGTGATGTAATGTCAAAGAATAAATTAGACTGGGAAAATTTAAGGTCTTGATAAAGGTGATAAGGTTTCTACTTATAATCTACAAATAATCTTGCAATTGTATAAACAATGGAGATCACTAGTCCTTGCCCCACTATTGCAAGAGAACATTATGCTAACTAAATGACATATTTTTACAATTATTGGTATTTTTTCCATTCTTCTGTGTAGGGCAGCCTTGTGAATGGACCCAGAGCAGACCAGATGGAAACAGAAAAGACCAGCAATGAGACGGAAAAAAGTCGTATACTTGCAAAAATCAGTGCCACTCAGCAGACAGACCTTCTCACCAAGCACCAAAATGGAGATCAGTCACCCGAAGTCCCTGCTAACTTGCAAGGGATATTTGATCAAAGTATGTTTGGAATGAACGGACAGATGAAACATGCTCTTAATGAACAGGCACTTTTGGACTTTCACCAGACCAAAACATTGGTGAATGGAAACGAGAACCCGAGGATTTGGGATAAAAATGAGGCAGGAATGGAAAACCGATTAGAGGTATTCCCCAAGCACAAGGCAGGGGATTTTGAGATAACACATGGTAAAATAAACTGTAACTTTTCAAATGGTGATTTATTCTCCCTGTCACGGAACAAGCAGGTTCAAATGCCCAATGGTGCTACAACAAGCCCCCCTTCAGTAAAGGGTACAACTGGTGACCTCTTAGAGAAAACATTGTCTCAGTATTACCCAGAGCATGTGTCCATTGCACCTCAAACCAACTCATCTCAAGTAGATCAGGTCACCAGCAACCTGCCTGATCAGGCAACTTCTTCACCTTCATTTACCTCAGGTTTTCCTATTTCACCCCGAATATCTGCCTCAGAGACACTTGCCAAGACACCTTCCGAAGTACAAAACAGCAATGGCTATAACCCTGAACTTGCAGTAAATGGATACTCCAGCTCTGCAGCTGAGCAAAAGAAGCCTGCTTATTCTCTCGCTGACCTCCCAGAGCTGAGTCATGAGGATTCAGAGTCTAATGTGCCATCACAGACAGTTGTCAATGGTTCTTCACAAATTCAAGAAGATAGAGAAGGCCTTCCAAATGGCTCTGAGTGTTTAAACTTGTTCTCCAAATCCAATCAGAATTTTAGTCATGAATCATGCATACTGCCTCCAGCGACAGCAGGTTCCCCCTCACAAACCTCCCAGACAGGTCAGCATAACCCACAGATTAAAGTGGCACAGAAAAAAACAAATGATGAAAACCTCCATGGCATTAGAGACTTTTCCTTGCTTCAGCAGCAGACTCATGAGCCACAAGCAGTAGAGAGCAAGTTGATTCCCCAGGCATGTTCTTCCCCTTCTCAAAATCATAGCAAAGATCAAGACAACAAGCCTAAATCAGGACTAGAAAAAACACTGTCAAAGAGTACAGATCCCTCATCCCAGATGGAATGGATAGATTTAAACTCAACTTCAACACCAACGCCATCTACTGACCACTCCCAGATGTGGGATTTGTTCCTTCCACAAACCCATATGCAGCAACACACAGTCCCACAGAGTCAAAGTCAATGTATAAATTCCATGCCCCCAAACAACTTTCAGTCTCACAATTTCAGTAATTCCAGTTTTCCGTCACATGAACTTGAGGCACAAGAGAACAAAACCTTGCTACCTCCTACACAGTTTCCCCACAGAGCTACCCCTGAAAGTCAACAGAGAAATTCTGGTATGCACAATCATATTAACAGGCATTTTAACAACCCACAACATATGTCCCAGCAATTATGCAAAGATGATCAAGACCAGATACTATCCCCAAGCTTCCTTTCCCAGCTACCACCTGCTGAGCCTCATCAGCAAGCCACCAGCACATTTTGCAATCAGCTCCCTCAGGATAGGCAGAATATGCAAGCATCTCCACTATCACGAGATGTTTCCCGTAGTCAAGAAGTAGAGCCACTCTTAAAAAGGCTTAAAACAGAGGACTGTCTTCATTCAGAATCCCAGATGTTCTCTGCATGTATCAAACCACCAGCACAAACTCAAGTTTCAAGTAAGACCATAAAAGAAAACTTTGGATTTCAAGACTTATCCAAGTCAAACACACCATCCTTGTTTAAAGTAGACGCTCCAACAGAAAGGAAACTCCAGCAGAACACAGAGTGCTCACAGAACACTAGTACACAACAACAAATCTACCAGCAACCTCTCCAACATAGAATATACAATCATTCAGAATTCTCACAGCCTCTGATTTCTCAGTCACAACATTCACAAGCTTCTGATGGTCTTCAGATACCTGTTCGAACATTGACCAAAGCTGAACTCCATGAGTCCTTTGCCCAAATCAAGAGAGAGTCTCTCTCAAGCCATGGTGCTCAAGTGGATGTTCAGAGGCATGCAGCCTTGCGAATGCACCTTCTGCAGAGGCAGGAACGTCAAAGCCCCAACAACATCAGACAAATGATGCCAACCATAAAAAGTGAAAACTGCTCAGGTTTTGAAATCCCAACTCAACCTATGGAAATGCAAAGGCAACATGAAGACAAAACCAAAGTCGTACAGGCTGTGGTAAAACAAGAGCATCCTCCTTCTTCATGTGATGAAAAGCAGCAGAGAAGTATTCTAGCTACCATGGAACAGCAGCTTAAACAGTACCAACTCTCACCCGTGTTTGAAAAAAAGTCTTTGGCAATCAAGTCTCCCAATAAGGTGAAGGTGGAGATGGCTGGGGCTGTGACTGTGCTCTCAACTATTGCTGAAGGGAATGAAAAGGAACAGTTCAAACAACAACATTTTACTCCACCTAAAAAGATTGAACCTGGCTTACAAAGCTTTCTGGAGTCTCCCATGAAGTTGCTAAATACACCCATTAAAAATTTGATAGATACACCTCTGAAGACACAGTATGAAATACCTTCATGTCATTGTGTTGGTAAGAGACTGCAAACAGCTATTTTTTTGTACAAATGTAGAAAGGCTATGTAGTTTGTACACATTTGCACACCAGTTGTGCCTATGCACACCAGTAGAAATCATTAACAGTGCATCTTCATAATGTTAACAGTTTAATATCGTTTCTTTAATGACATTTAATCATTGTATATTAGTTATACTTTTTAATAACCTATTCCAGAATGCACAGTTCTCATATTCTTTAATCCACAGAGCAAATCAGTGAAAGGGATGAAGGCCCATATTATACTCACTTGGGAGCAGCACCAAATATTGCAGGCATCCGCAAAATTATGGAAGAAAGGTATGTTTTTTATTAACTTCTCAAGCGCAAAATTAAGGCACCGTTTTCACTTACAATACACTACATTTCCTTGACAGATCTGGAATGACTGGAAGTGCCATTAGAATTGAAAAAGTTGTGTACACAGGCAAGGAAGGCAAAAGTGGGCTGGGTTGCCCAATTGCTAAATGGGTAAATTTATTTTCTTCCTGTGTCCTTTTTTTTTTGAGAAAACACAGTATATTGCCTATTTCTGTCCCTTTCAGTTATTAAATGTTTGTTGTCAACACAACCCACAATTGAAAGCAACGTCTTTACTGCTTTCTGTAAAAGAAAAACATTTCTCAATATATTTTATACATGATTTGTAGGTAATACGAAGAGCAAATGTAGACGAGAAACTCCTGGTCTTGGTACGAGAGAGGGCTGGTCACTCGTGCGAGACATCCTGTGTAGTAGTTGTCATCCTAATTTGGGAAGGAATACCAACCAGCCTGGCTGACCATCTCTACATGGAACTCAGTGACACCTTAACAAAACATGGAGCCCTGACCAACCGCAGATGTGCTCTAAATGAAGAGTAAGGACAAATGCTTATTGCTTTTAACAATGGAAACATACAAACTAAATTATTACATTCTAGAGATTCTTAATTAATGTTATTCATCTTAAACCTTAACATTTTGTCATTTTGGTCACTGTCCTTAGGAGAACATGTGCATGTCAGGGTTTGGAAGCTGATGCTTGTGGAGCTTCTTTCTCCTTTGGTTGCTCCTGGAGCATGTACTATAATGGCTGCAAATTTGCTAGGAGTAAAGTTCCTCGCAAGTTCAAATTGCTTGCTGATGTTCACAAGGAGGTGAGATGCTCACACAAACACCCAACAAACGGCATTCAAAATTAGAAATAACCATAGTTATTTTGATTGCCTTACAGGAAGAGAAAATTGAACAAAACCTCCAAGGTCTTGCAACCTACATTGCCCCAGTGTATAAAAAAATGGCACCTGATGCTTACAGTAATCAGGTATCCATTAAAGCTCTCTACATCAGATCTCACTCAGTAAGAAATTATAAATCTGATTTTCTCTAAGTTTCCTGAGATCGTAGAGATCTTTCTTCAAGTTTCCTGAGATCTTCTATAATATGCAGCAGTAGTACAATACATATTTTCTAAGGAGCATCTACCAAAGTCACTTTTTAATTTCAAATCTATTGATTTTGGATAGGTAGAGCATGAAAACAGAGCTCCTGACTGCCGGCTGGGCCTAAAAGAAGGACGGCCATTTTCAGGAGTTACAGCCTGTCTAGACTTCTGTGCTCATGCCCACAGAGACCTGCACAACATGCAAGGGGGCAGTACTGTGGTAAGAATTACAGTAAATGCATGCTTATAATAGGGTTCCATAAAAATATTTATAAAAAAGGAATTCATTATTACAGACCTATACAATTCCTATTTTGTAGAAGTAGAACAAAGTAGTCGCCACAAAATCACAAATGAAACAGGCCAAACCCCCCTTTCTATGCTCCTCTTGTAGGTCTGCACACTAACAAGAGAGGATAATCGTGAGATTGGAAAAATTCCTGAGGATGAGCAGCTGCATGTGCTTCCCTTATACAAGGCCTCATCCACTGATGAGTTTGGCAGTGCTGAGGCTCAGCTGGAAAAGACCAAGACTGGTGCCATTCAGGTGCTTAGTTCCTTTCGAAGGCAGGTGCGTATGCTACCAGAGCCTGCCAAGTCTTGCCGTCAGAGGAAGCTGGATGCCAAGAGAGCTAACAAACCAAACAACCATAACACACCCAACTCTAAAACGGACAACACCCAGCAAGCAAAGCAGAAACAGACTGCTTATGAGAACCCAACAGTGACAGGTAATGTTTTCAATCTCTATAAAATAGATACTGAAAGGCAATGAAACATTCCAAGGCCACAAGGTTTAATAACTGTTTGCACCACTGCAATCTCTTGTTTGGTGTTAAAAACTACTGTCAGAATTGACTAAAAATACAGCTATTACAATTTTTTATGGCTGACCTACAGTGTACTGCATATGTATTTATGGGATCTCTCCTTTCTGATGCTCATAAATCTGTGCCATTATTTAACTCCCAGAAACTAGTGCTTTGATGCATTTTGCTCCTGTATCACAGGTAGCACTTGTTAGTCCAGGAATACACTGTGAATTTTTTATGTGATTTCAGCAAGGTACACAACTAACACTGTATAAGATTGTATGCGGTGTAAAGTCAAAACTCGCAATTTATGTGCACACACTATACAGTCTGATTGGTCAGCAGTGAATTGACTAATCACACTATGGGTGTGTCTCAATCAGCACCCTTGTTCAGTAGTCAGTGCACTGATTAGTGTGTCAGCCATTTTAAGTGCTGTCTCAATCGCAAAATTCTATCAGCGTACTGAAATGTTCATGCCATAAAAAGTCCTACAGTCAGGGAATCAATACATACTGTACTGTGCGCCTTAAGGGAAGTTCGAAATTGCAAAATATGAATCATGTGACCCAAATCAACAAACACAAAGAAAAACAATATACATTTTTCTATTTTTTATATAAACAAACAGGAAGTTAGGAAATATCTATCAGTCATTTATAATTGTTTGATGGTTTAGTTGTTGCTGAGATATGAATTAGTTAGCTATAATGTACTTTTAAAAACTGTGAGGACATTCTCGTGTCACACTTAGTGTGTCCGAATGTGTAGTGAATAAAGCTCATCACTGTTCTTACCAGTGCAAACGACCTACTGATGAACAACCTCGGGGAGCTAGGGTTACCCAATGTTGCATCTCAATGTTAAGATGTAAAATCAACACATCACACCTCCCTTGTTCTTTTTTCTTTTAATGGTGTTTGGCAAACCAGTAAATTGTGCATTTACGCCCCCTAATGGGGAGGAGTGTGAAGCTTGGATGGAACAAAAGAAAATAAAATCCACTACATTTTTTAACCAGATCAGTATCTTGCACATATATTAACAGAATTTCATACACATTAAAATTGTTTTTGTGCATTCTGTAATATATGCAAAAAGGTTCATTGCCTTTTCATCTGTACCCTCTATGAACAGAGCACAACAAAAATGATGCACGACAAAGCTCAATTCAAGAAGAGGCACACAAGTCAAAATTCTGACCAAAATCGCACAGTGTATGCCCGGCCTTAGAAAAGCATCCAATTATGATCTGCACAGAGCTGCTCCACCTGTGTTCAAATGTCACCTGTGTCACAACAATTGTTGAAAAATAATTGTCTTAGTTCAGAGCATCTGGCCTCAGCTGTTTTTATTAATGTTTACATTTTGATCTTATCCCATTATTTCCTCCAGGACGAAGTAACATGAGAACAAATCTTGACTCTGGGCATCTTCCACAAACTCATGCTGTCCATCAGCCTCAGCAGCAGTTCCAGCAACAAACACATCCTAATTCTCCTTATGCTGCCCCACCATTCACTCGATTCCCAAATGCATCAGGAACCTTCCCAAATGCTTCTAAACCATCAACCCCACATCCTCAAACAACTACTGTGGACCCCTATGCCTCTCCTTTGCATGCACCCAACTCTTATATCAATGCTTCTAATGCTCCCTCTCCCTATTCAAGGTCTCTTGCACCCAGCCCTCTCTACAATGGCTACCAATGTAATGGGGGTATTCCCATGGACAACTATCATCCTTACCACTCTTCCAATCTAAAGCATCCAGATATGTTTCACCCCCAAAGAAATTCACTTTATTCTGAGCAGCAGTACAAAACACCTCAACACTATGGAGTCAACTATCCACCACATTATGGAGAGCCTATGGCAACCAATGGTTATGGCAGCTGTACCATGAGACCTGGAATACACTCTATGGGACACTATCCAGCCTATGATTCTAATATGCCACCGAATGCATTCCCCAGGCCCCCTTCAGCCCATCTACATTTGGACTATGCAGCTGCTGGCAATGCTTACCCCAAACCTCACATTTCCCAGAATCCTCATATGTTTCCCCCAAATCTGAATACCTTAAGTATGCAAAGTCATAAAGATTTAGGGATAAACATGCACGAAGCAAACGGTATCTCTCAGGGGTTTCCTCCATTGGGAAAGGAATGCTTCAACTTAAACCAACCATCAAGCTTGAAGCTTCCCAATGAAAATGCTCATAACCCGGCTGTCAACCCAATACCACTACCCCAGATTTCAGAAAAAAAGGAGGAAGATGTGTGGTCTGACAGTGAGCACAACTTCCTTGATCCTGAAATTGGAGGAGTGGCAGTGGCACCTAGTCATGGGTCTATTATTATTGAGTGTGCTAAGCGGGAGCTTCATGCTACCACGCCAGTCAAAAAACCTGATCGCAACCATCCCACCCGAATCTCCCTGGTGTTTTATCAGCACAAGAACTTAAATGAGGCAAAACACGGACTGTCTCTGTGGGAAGCAAAGATGGCAGAGAAGGCCCGGGAGAAAGAAGAAGATGCAGAGAAGAACGGTGCTGAAAACACTTCCAGCAAGAGTGGTGGAAAGAAGGTGAAACGAGAACATTCTGAACCCTCGGAGCCTCCATATAAGCAGTTCCTTCTCATGCTTACTGAACGGTCAATGTCCTGCACTACCAATACATACGTAAGCACATCTCCCTATGCCTTTACCAAGGTGACTGGTCCGTATAATAATTTTATGTAGAAACATCTGTAAGTCCAGAGCATTCACATAGACAAGAACAAGAGTGAGATCAGAAATGTGAAACGGTGCTACAATACAGCAGACCTCATTGCCGCTGGCCATATAACCCATAAAGCTTGTTCAGTTTGTATGAGATTATTGACAGCAGTATGACACTGTTATATTGCTTTATGGATAAGTAGAACATAGGTGGGTTTTTAAGCTCTTAAAAGCTCTTAATTCAAGCTTTACTGTTTGAACAATTGGAAATATTTATTTATTATTTAATTACTCTCTTATGATAACACACTGTTCTTTATCCATGGTGCTCACGGTCCGACAAATCTGGACATATTACTGGAAAGATATATTCATATTTGGTGACTTTTTTAAACTTTTCACTTTTTATGGTGCTAGGGAGTGTTTTAAATGCCTTTCTTTAACAACTCGCAACAAAACACCTAATATGATACATAAAAGTAATACACATTTTTTTGGATTGAGCAACTTAGAAAATACCTAGCCTACTTAGTGTTTTAAAAGCACTTTTTTATAATAGTGAGGGTAACAATTTGTGCCCTCCAATCTGAAAGACAATTCATTACACTGCATTTATTTTAGATTCACAATGTGAAATCAACGATGAGCTGTATATATACACAGTTCCACACAGTGGATAGTTGAACATCATTTAAAAAGGTGCTTTATGAGGTGCTTTCACAATTTCACAGATCCTTCATACTTACCATGTGCATCAAGGAACACATTACAGGGTTACCTTTACATCATTTTCACTGTTTCAGAGGCAGCTGGCTTAGCTTGCTCGACATTTTTTATACATAAAATGCAACTTTAGCTGTATTGAAAAGTTCAGATTTGTACAGTAAATTAATTTCTTTTTGAATGTATGCTTAGATAATGGTTTAGTAACTAAGAGTACTATTTCTTTGGGTTTTAAATTGATCTTATTTCAAATGGTGCTTACTTGACCTACTATAAATATAATGTGAGTATCTTTAAGGGTGTTGAGAAGGCTTATGAATGATGTAGAAAAACCTACTTGTCATATACCTCAGAAGTAGTTTGGCAATAGAATTATAATACCAATGTGTTTCTGTTCTTTTATTTCCAAACACTTTGTAGCAATTATAACACAGACCTTAACGCCATTATTGATGCTAAAGTTCAATTTTTACTTTCTTGATACTTGATCTACTAGAAAGTATTACTTGAACTTCAAGTGTCAATGTAATGGCAAAATCAGGGATATACTGTATCAGCTCATTTCTGTGCATAGCTTGTCATCACTTGTGTTTATGTCGTCTTTTCTAATTCAGGTTTGAGCCTTTGCTTTTGAAATCCTTATAAACTACTTGTATATACAGTACTACACACAAACACAACGGATTCTAACTTTGTTAAGAAAAGAATCTGAAATTGAGAACGCTGATAAACTTTTCAAGTAGTAGTTTTAACCTTTTAACATGCACTGATTTAATTAAAGGGAAAGTGTCATGATATATATATATATATATATATATATATATATATATATAT
>CAIGQQ010038221.1:3329363-3339798 GCA_903798035.1 Danio albolineatus
ATATATATTTGTTTTTTGAGGGACTCCGACCTATAAAACAACAGATAAATTATAAAATTATAAATGAAACACTTATGATAAAATAATGAGTAAAAATACAGATATAAAATTTTCAAAGCCTTTAACCAGGTGTTTGAAGCTTTAAAGTAGCCTACAGTCAAAAGGGTAGCCTACATTTACCTTCAGTTATATTCTCAGTAAAGAAAAAAGTGAAGTCACAAAAAAAGTTATTTGACAAATATGACAATCTGTGTGCAGGGGAAATCTTTCACATTTCTTATGTTTTATTTTTCACTGTTTGTGAATACGAAACATGCACAGTATGTATTTTAATATCATAAATGCACAGAGGGTATCCAATAAAAATGTGAAAAATGAAATAAATACTGTAGTAATCAAGACCAATCAGCACTGTGCAAATATCAATTTAACAATGTAAAAAAACAAGGTCCAGGACAAAAAAATATTGTCAGACTACAGGTTAACTGTGGAATAAGGCATTATCAAATGTAACCAATTCTAGTGTTGCAGTAAATTTGAAAGATAACATATACTCAAATAGAGAAAAATATTTTCTTGTTTGTTCTTGTTTGTTTCAGCACATGGCTTTTTCTTTGTATTTACCTTGTGCTCCTTTCTGAAGCTCAGTGATCACTGCAGTGGACAGCTAATTAAAAGCCATTTTCTTTTAAATGCAATCTGGAACTACAAATCAGCTTGTTGCTCTCTGCTGCCTTACTCCATTGATTTTTTCTAGTGGTCAGTCACTGTACTGTAACTGCAAATTAATTTCCTCTGAATCCAAGATGGCTGACAGACAGCCACACTTGCCTACTAATGTCATTCCTTATGTTCCAGAAGAACCCACAATATATGAAAACAATATGGTCGTAGTAATATTTAAGTAATGATATTATTCTTTTATTAGTCTTTTTATTTATTTATTTTTACATTTTATTTCAAATAAGTAAATCTTAAAAGTAAACCAAACTAGTAAATCTATTAACCTTGACTCCACATTTTATTTACTACCCAGTGGGATCCCAACTCCTGAGACATTTACTTTGAAATGCATTTTGTTCCATTCCACCTGATTTTCTTGGTTCCCAGATAAGGTAGAGCTGTGTTTATGTTATTCTGAGACTGACAACATATAACCCTGTACTGTTTACATTGTACTGTTACTGTTAACATCAGTCTCCGAAGTTGTGTGGCAACACTATCAGCTATATTATCAAGTCACATGATGTCACTATATTATGATCCAGGATTTAATCCCAACTTCAGGAATGGGTATAGTAGGCTTAAGAAACTTAATTATGAATTTGGTACAGCCAAGAGAAAAACCATGAGTAAAAAACAAGAAGGCAATAGATTTTAATCAACACAATTGTCCAAATCCTAAAAGAATTTTAAGATTAAATGGATTATGGTATAACTTACAACATTAAATAATTTGGGGTGGGTCCATTTATCTCTCACTCCTCCATTTATATTCCCTTGAATTGATGTCACCTTGGCAATGTTTTGTCAATTAAAAACATTTGTGAGTCATTGTTACAGGAGTTAATCATAGTGGAAACTAAGGATACAATATTGACTTAGGCCAGCAGTCATATTACCATACCTCACTGTAACTGCTGTCTTTATGCAACTGCATTTTCCGTCTTTGATAAAGACACTGTATCCTTAAGTAGGCTTTTAGTACTTTCAGCTCAAAAGAAACTATTAAGCAACCGGTCTTCTACTTGTGTCATCACCATACACATCTTCTTGTTTTACTGTACCAGGTCAAATGAGTATTTTTCTTTTATTTTTCCTTTTTTCCACATCGGCTATCATGACCACTAATATCTTTGTCCCTTAGCCATTGTTGGGTTCTTATAGACTTCAGGATGGTACTAATCAGATCATGTTACTGAGCATCCCTGACAGTTGATGACGTCGAAGCTCACATCTGCTGTACACTTTTGCAAACTCCTCGATCTCTAATAGCATACATGACAAATCATCTGCATCAGTGTTGGCTCTCTCTGGATGATACTTCATTGTGAAATTAAAATCAGCAAGCTCAGCAACTCAATGATGTGTGGTCAAGCTTAATTTTACTGTTAGTTTTGTATATGTAGACCACCAAAAAGAAATGTAATATTGTTATCCCTGAAGCACTTTACGACACTTATCTTTTAAGGTGATAGATTTATCCACCTTATATTGTCTGTTCCCTCTCATAGTTCCCTCACTAGAGTTGAGATCACCTTTTGAGACCCTCTTCTATCATGCTGTTAGCATTTACACTACAGCTTGATATGGTTGACCTTTTGCAAAAGATGTAGACCAATTTCATTTTATCCAATGATTAACTCGTCTGTAACCACAGATTGTTTTACTACCAACAGCTCTGTGCTAGATGCCCCAGATGAATCAAGCTGGAAGTTCAATTCACCCACTTAAAGAGATGTCCATCTGATTTACAACTTTGGCTGTTAATGTGCCAGGTCTTAAATTCTCCTCTGTCGTTCTTAATTTTACATAAGATACTTGCTCCATTCTTACTTTATCAATTTCTATATTTTGGGGAAAGTGTACAGTTTTGA
The DNA here is from genome assembly GCA_903798035.1 of Danio albolineatus. NCBI lineage: Eukaryota > Metazoa > Chordata > Actinopteri > Cypriniformes > Danionidae > Danio > Danio albolineatus. The sequence goes on from CAIGQQ010038221.1 coordinate 3,331,961, forward strand.
GCTGTCCCTCCAACCTGTTGGAGTTTTCAGAATGCTGCTTTGCATTTTCTTGCTGTACCAGATTTTTCTTTTTTTTTTCAGATCCACTGCAATTTTTCAATCCATATTCACTGTATGTTTTGATGCTCTACAGCCTTGTTTACCATATTGTTTAGCATTGTTTATCCCCTGCTTACCATATTTAAAGCAGTGATTATGCTGCTCATTGCCACTGTCTTACCATGATTTTTTGTAATGGTGAGCAGCCATGACAGGAGTGTCGTTTTAAGGTTTAAAGAAGAACTTTTGGGACGAAACATTTTTAATGCTACATACTGACAAGGCTCCAAATTGTCGAAAAGGCCTGGCTTGCACTCTCCACTCTAATTCTTTACAAAGGTTTTTTTGTTGGCTTGAGACCAGAACTCTGCACAGGCCAGTCAAGTTCCACTGTACCAAAACCACTCATCCATGCCTTTATGGACCTTGCTATATGCAATGGTGTGTGGTCATGTTGGAACAGTAAGGGGCTATACTCAAACAGTTCCTACAACATTTGGTGCATGAAATTGTCCAAAATGTCTTGGTATGCTGCAGCATTAAGAGTTCCTAACTGAAAATATAAGGGGCCAAGCCCATTCCCTAAAAACAAACCCATACCATAATCCCCATCCAAAAAACATTACACTTGGCACAATGCAGTCAGGCAAAAACCCTTTTCAGATTGCCAGGTAGAAAAGCATGCTTTGTCACTCCAGAGAACACATCTCCACTGGTCTGGTGTCTACTGACCTGCTTTACACCATTGCATCTGATACTTTGCATTGTATTTAGTGATTTAAGGCTTGGATGCAGCTGCTTGGCACTAGTTTGAGGTAATTTGAGGACCACATGAAGTTTAGATATCTGTAGTTATTGACCAGATTCGCCGCACTGCCTCAGCATGCCATGACTCTACTGATTTTTAAATGGCCTGCTGCTTTGTTTCTTAGTTTCTGTTGTTCCCAATCATTTATCGAAGCAGTCTGCATGCCTAGGTTGATTTTATGTACCCGTGACTATGGAATTGATTCGTATACAAGAATTTAGTGATTTGAATGGGTGTCCCAAAGCTTCTGACTATAGTGTAACTCTTGATTACAACTATTATGAATAGCAGCTATGCTAATACTTTTTTTTTTTTTTTGCTGACTCTTCTACTTTGGTTGGCCTATCCTGAGGAATCTACAGGCTGTGCAAATCCTGTTACCTCTGAAGAGGTAATACCAACTCTGCAATGACTTTGAGGACAGCCAAAACAAAGCAAACTAAATTATGTTCTTAATTATTGTATTGACCAGATCACCTTATTGCAAAAAGTATATTATATTCATACTCTAGGGTAATTAATGTAATAAAATGTACCTTTTGTAAAGCTGAGTGACTTTTTACAGTGTATATATATATATATATATATATATATATATATATATATATATATATTAGGGCTGTCAAAATTATTTGGCAAAATATAAATATAAAAAAAATTATATTTTACGCCGATTAATTTGAAATATTGAACGCGTAAAATTTTTTTTACGCATTTAACGCAGTGCCAGTTTTTTTCTTATTTCCTGTTGTGGCTGACGTGTGTTCAGGGCCAGCGCGTCCACAGAGGCGACCTAGGCGGCCGACAGAATAGTGAGCGAACCCCCCCTCCCTCGGCGAGTATAGCCTCGAGGTGCGCGTGCACTCAGCGGAGGCGCGCAATGCGGCGCCAGGCAAAAGTATAAATCCAGCTTAATCCGCGGCACCTACTCCATCCCTCCCGGTCTGCACGTTCATCCGCGAACCGGTCACTTTCTTTTTCACTTTCGGGTTGAGGGTGGCGCGATGATGAACGCGACCGTGCGTGTTGATGACTCTGAAGGGAGTCGCTTATACCGTATGAGCTCGCTGTACTGCCCGCGTTGTCTGTGTGTGTGTGTGTGTGTGTGTAAGAGAGTGTTTGTGTATGTGTGGATATCCTAACAACAAGATTAAACGCCTAACATCGCAGACAGTCGCTCAAAGCAGTTTAGAACTTAATGTTTAGAGATGGCGTGACCAAAGTCCATGTAAGAAGTCTAGCCTATAGTCTTTAGTACGTGACTTTGATGTACCCCTTGGTGCTTCTTGCGTCCTTGTCACAGCACCAGTGGCACAGAAATTAAGCACCGAAATCGGTGATTCTGCTTGTGAGAGACTTTTCTCACTCTTAGGTCACATGTCAACAGACTGGCCTGTCTTAGCAACTACCAAAATGCTAAGGAGGACTAAGCAAAATTGTTTCTACTTTATAATTAATGTTCTCAACTCGCAAAACAACTTTACAATGAATACAATTGCTTGTATTCAATACTTTATTATTATTATTATTTTATCCAATTTCCATATTTGCAATGCCTGTATTTTGGATTTTTTTGTAGTTCACATAGAATCCAACATGGAAATAGTTTTTGTTTGTTATTGGCATTGATTGTTTTAAAATTCAAATGGAACTTACATGCCTGTGTTTTTATTTCTGTAATAAATACGGCTTTTCGTGATTAATCATGATTAATCACAGACAAAAGTGTGATTAATTAGTTAATTTTTTTAATCAATTGACAGCCCTAATATATATATATATATATATATATATATATATATATATATATATATACACACACACACACACACACACACACACAGTATGTCCCAAAAGTGAAACCCCTCAAAATAACAAAAAATACAGACCATAAGAGCAGAACCCCTGGCACAAAAGTGAGTACACCCCTGAGAAAAAAATTGAAATGTTAATATTTTGTGTGGCCATCATCATTTTCCAGCATTTTCTATTGGGCATGCAGTTGGCCAGAGCTTCACAGGTTTCCACTGGAATCCTCTTCCACTGCTCCATCACAACATCACGGAGGTGGTGGACATTTGACACCTTGTGCTCCTCCATCTTCCTTTTCAGGATATATATATACATACTATAAGTTCAAGTGTGCTGTGTTGTTACGTGATGTAATGATGACAACGGAGGCGAGGATCCAATCGCAGATATTTATTAAAGTCAGTATAGCAGTGGTCAACAGGGGCAAACAGTTGTATACAGGAAATCCAGAATCGTAGTCGTACAGCAGGCAGAGGGTCAACAAGGCTGGTAGCAGGCACGGATAAACAAACAAGCAAGGCTGGGATCAAACACAAAAGACTAGACAAAGGAAACGCATTGTAGAGTTACAATACAGGGAACAATACTCAGCAACAGTGAGTGTTACTGAGTGGATTAAATAGAGAGTGTAATCAGTGGTGAGTGGCTTCAGCTGGGAGTCTCTAATCAGTGGTGACTTGGAGCAGGTGAGTGTGTGTGTTGCATGAGTGGAGATGTAGTCCTTAACATGGCTGATTTGTAGTTCACGGAAGTGTGTGTGTGAACCAGCGATCTCTGACAGTGGAGATCGCTGGTGATCGTGACATGTGTATGATGTGTAAACATGATATTTACTGTCTTAAATGTGAACGTGTGTTTTCTCACCATAAATGAATAAAAAAATGTGAAATGCAAACTCTGAATATTCATTGATGAAGAGCATCAAACTTTCTTTCATGAATCCTATTCTTCATGCCACCCAGAAAGGCAGCACAGCTGAAAAGGTTTACATGTGTTAGCATGTGATTTTGTATGCAGCCTAAATGTGTAACGCTTTGGGATCTCCAGGACAGATCAGAAAGCTCCTGCCTTAGTGAACTACAATTTCTGTAACACTAAAGTTCCCTTATGTTGACACTGTTTAAATACTGTACAGTTTTTGCTTATTTTTCTGAGATTGCAAATTCTTAGATCTTTCTCTTATTGTTTGGGACTGTGAACCCAGAAAGGAGAGCCACTTCAATATTTTTTCTACCTAATTTTGAACCTAAGGTATATATATATATGCTATGATCGCCAGCAATGTAGACCTCTGGAGTTGCTGGATAGTGCTCCCTGTCATTCATCCAAACTACAAATCCCATCATGCCCTGCAGTCAACACCTTTTTCAGTTCACCTTCTGATTACATGGACGATGTACTGTATGTACCACTCTCTTACACAATGCTAAGTCTTGTTTTCCTGTAGCAAACTTGCCGAATCTGTTTTCCTGACGTGCCTAGCCGTATTTTGACCGTTTATTTGTTTATAGTGTTTTATGATTGTTACAGTTTACTCTTTGGATTGTCTTTGTATCTGTCTGCTCCTGTACCAAACCTTACCTGCCTGACCCTTGAATAAAGCTGCATATTGGATCCTACCCCTGTTGTCACACCCCCATCATTACGGCATAAAAGTTAATTCATCAGCATTTAGTTTGTTTTTTGCTTTTCTGCACATGAGCCGCAGGATATGTAGGAAGTATCACATGACTATGATAATTACATTTTCTCACACCCTTATGGCTGTCAATGAAAGATTGACTACGTTCTAATTCTAATATTGAAAACTCAAAAAATTTTGGTCAGTCGATTTTTGTCTGCGTGACAAATATTGTTCGCACTATATGCGCAAATAAAAAATGTGCTCCTGTTTGCATGTGCAGTAAACATTTTTTATATCATGTCTGTGTACATGGCGAAGAGTCACTCCTGTCTAAGCAAACCTGAGATATAATTAGCATTTTCTTATACTGTATATGAAAGCAATATGGTACAGGATAGTGTGCTGTATTGTGAATAAAGCCATGGCTGAAAATCTTTTTAACTCCTTCTAGTTGCGTTGATCCACAAATGTGTCCTAGCCAGGCTTTTCTGTATAATAAATAAAACTCAGCTATTGACCAAACACATACTGGTACAACATCTGTCATATCGTAACCTTGGAATTATAAGGTTCTATCTGCGTTCTGAATGATTTTGTGATATTGAGCTTCAAAGTTTTAGCATTCCATAGCAAACAGTACGTGTGTAACATTTTTAAATAAAAAGTCTTACGATGTAAACAACTTATAGAAAAACATCACATAAAGTTCTAAATTTTGACAAAAATTTCAGATAGAGCCTTATAATTCTAAGGTGACGATATGAAATACAGTGTTCTTTATTTGAAAATTAGAGCATTAATGTTGTTTTCTGTGCTGAAGCTGTATCAGCAGTGTACACGATGTAATCGTTTCACAAGAATCACTTTCCTGATTCTTTCTGTAATGGGCAGATGAATAAATTCATTCACTCATTACTTATCTACATGAGAAACTCATTGTTATGCATCTCAGAATTCCAGATAAACCAGATTTCACCACTATAAACAATAACTTATACTTTGCAACATGTTAGGTGCATCTTTTCAACCATCTTTCATTAACATACATTTAAATTTTGATGGCACAATCAAATAAAAGAAACAAAAAACACTATCTAATTTAATAGCCTACAGATTCCACATCACATGATTTTTCACAGGGTTTACACATTTGGTCTTAATGTTGATATATACACCAGTGTTGTCGTAATGCTATGTAAATGTTGACACAAATCGAAAACTTTACAGGCCTGTTTGATATGTCGACCTTTGTCATGCCCTTCAGAGTGAAGTCATCAGACCCTCCTTCTTGTTTAATATTAACTCTATCTGCACCCATCCGAAACAATATTTCCAGTAGTCAAAGGGGATTGTTTTGCTTCACTGCCAAACAGATTTCAAGGTATGCTTATTAACCTTGTTTCAAATTTGGGTAACACTTTACAATAAGGTTCATTAGCTAATGCATTTACTAACATGAACTAATCATGAACAACACTTGTACAGCATTTCTTAATTATAATTGAACATTTACTAATGCATTATTAACATCCAAGTCTATGATTGTAAACATTAGTTAATGCACCGTGAGTTAACATGAACTAACAATGAACAACATGTATTTTCATTAACTAACGTTAACTAACATGATCAAATACTGTAGTAAATGTATTGTTCACTGTTTGTTCATGTTAGTAAATGTATTAATTAACATTAACTAATGAACCTTATTGTAAAGTGTGACCCAAATTTGTTTCTACAAACAGACAGACAGACAATATATAGGCAGATAGACAGATAGACAGATAGATAGACAGACAGACAGACAGACAGACAGACAGACAATAGATAAATAGATAGATAGACAGACAGACAGACACACTGATTTTTCCAACTGTACTATTACTTGTTCCATGGCTGGATGCAAGTCTGATACTTTCTGTCTCTGTCATTTTCCACATGTCCAACAAGTATGCAAATGCTTTCTTGCAAATTCAAGTAACTCTGCAAGATAATTCCCTACGCGAATCACAATTTAAACCATCTACCTTCCACTTAAGAGAGACCAAACTATCAGAAGTTCAGAACACTTCATCTGTAGCTTCATTAGTGTCATTTTTTTTTTGTAAAGAGAAAATGGCGGAGGAGTGGCTACAGCTCTCCTGAGGCAGGTATGGCGGAAACAGAGCAAGGGGGAGGGTTTACCTGCGCAGAATGAGTTTACACAGCAGTAGACGCAACACTGCACCTGTTCCTCTTCCCAGACTCTCTCTTTCACCTCAACTCCAGACAGCCAAACAAGAGGGAGCACAAGAGGGTCAACATGGATCCCAGCCAGGCCAGCGGGCATGAAAGGGAGAACGAAAAAGGGGAGAAAAAGGACAAGGACAAAACCATTAAAAGGAGAAATAGACTTTTCATAAGATACCTGGAAAGGAGGAAGACTGACACTATTGTGGATGATGACTCTTCCAAAGGTGACATCAGCATCGCAACATTGGTGAGAAGGAGCCAATCTGACAAGACAGAGTACAGTTCTAAACTTAAAGGTAATTAATTTTATAATTCACAGGCTGGATATTATGTGTTTTGTCACAAGCAGTGTTCTGTAAATTTTGTTAGTGGTAAGTTATTTCTGAAGTAAAGCTCTGAGAGTCTTTGTTATGCGAACAGCAACACGTTTCTACTCTGTCACCCATTTTCCATCATCCTGCAAAGCAGCAGGTCAGCACAGAGCTGCTTTTATATCAATTATACTATTTTAAAGGCCCCTATCTCAAATTCCATTAGATCTTTGTATAGAGTGAAGTAAAACAGAGGGCATGTGTGTGTGTGTGCTGATGCTTAGCACCTGTTGCGTTGTTACGTTACAGAAAGAGAGATCTATTCCCACTGGACTGATGTCACATATGCAAACTGTTCCTCGGCCACAGTGTTGAGCATGGTTGTGGAATAGTCGTAAACAAGCTCAGCCACAGTGCTTATGTTGTTTACTTTATCAGGAAGTTGCAAGTTACTATCTAATCTTTAGTGTTTTTTCCCACATTGGACTTTTTTGCATGTGATGGATAAGAAATACAAAGTTAAACTAATGAAAGTAAACCTAAATAGGTGACTTTGCTGGAAAACCTGTTGCCATAAAGCATGTTGGTTTTAACTCAAGGTTAAACTAAACAATCCGAGTTTAATGGACATATGACTTAAGTTATAGTTTTATATCAATACAACTACTGTATAGTTTTACCTTGTGTAAAAGTTTAAGTGGTTTAAGGCAATGGGTTTCCATACAAATGTCTAGCAACAATTTGGGTTAAGCGTGTACTCAATGATTCATTCATTTTTCTTGTGACCTTCCTGTCCCTCTTGTAGTAGGTGATGTGAGTGTCATCATAATCATAACTTGAGAATGACATCAGCTGTTGAAAACTAGTTTAACTAGATATGGGCTAAGGGATCAGAGGTATCTTATTTCAGAATGCATTCTTTTTGCTGACCTCTTTACTTGTTTTTCACCCCTTCACAAAATGTATTATTATTATTATTATTATTATTATTATTATTATTATTATTATTATT
>CAIGQQ010038221.1:3347410-3438080 GCA_903798035.1 Danio albolineatus
TATATATATATATATATATATATATATATTGTTTTTGGGAAAATGGAATGACATGTTTTGCTTCAAATACATAATGTGACCATGGCATTATGCACGTTTTTACAGCATTTTTTGATATAATCACTGAAGCTGTATATCTGAAAATGTTCTTGTGTGACTAATATAAATGTATCTCATCTACATTTATGCACTCTGAAACTTTTGTAATTGCTTAAAATGCAGTCTGCACTGCATGCAGTGAGCTCTTCTCAGTCATTTTCACATGGCGCTCCCCATAGTTCATTTAATACTGTATCTGTTTGTTTCATCTGATACTTGTTTCATTTGGGTAAAGTAAACACTGTTTTCTGAAATCGATTGTCCATGTGAACTTTACCCAAGTCTGCATAAATCTGGGAAATAGTTCACTACTGATGTGAATGCAATTTTGCAAAATCACAGAAGTGACCCGCTTGTTGTGAATTGGGGTGATGACAGAGATAATGCAGCTTAAATAAAATAGAATGATCTAACAGGCAGGGGTAAAACAGGAGCAAATAGTACTGAGCAAGGTAATCCCCAAAAGAGTAATCATAAAATAGGCAAAAGATCTGGTCAGGCAGCGAACAATCATGACATGCAGAAATAGTCCAGAAACAAAACAATTAAGGCAAAACATACACAAAAACATGGAAAAAAGAGAAATGCTTATAAAAGCCCACAACAGTGAGAACAAGACTGAGCAAATACTGAAAAAAGTGAAAGTGGTGCTTATATGATAGTCAGACTCGTGTAAGTAAAAGTAATCGTGTGCAGGTGTCAGTATAATGTATAATGAGCCTCAGGTGTGGATGTGTAATGAGAGCAAAGGCAAGTGGTAGTGGTAGTGAGAGTGTATGGTAAAACATAACTGATGTATGAATTGGTGATCGATGTGTTTACTCTTTCGGTTTTCTCATAAATGTGACTTATACGTTATAAGCAGAAAGAATACATATATTGGCCCCTGCATTATTCAGAATCAGTATTTATGTTATCAAATGAACAAAAGCCTGCTGAGCATAAAAAAAATGATATCCTCCTTAATTTAATTGTTAAGGCCTGTCCTTTTTTCCTTTTTTCTTAATATATCTTGAATCTGTTGAGTGTTTTTGTTTATTTTGGATAATTATTAGCCCAAAGCCCATGTAAATTTCATAGAGTGAATTCTAATCGTAATGTATTTACTGTCATGAGAAAAAAAAACATTGAACAATACATTTAGTGGGGTTTATTTATAAACTAAATTCGAGAGGATCACGTGCTTATAATTGAACACAGCTGGTAACACATCAGCTCCGCATATTGCACCAATCAGACGAATCCTTACACACTATAAATTACCAGAGCTTCCCACTCCGGTCATCTTCGTCTTGAAGAATCCCCCTTCCACCCCAACTCCTCCCCTTCTCCTATAGGGCGGCACGGTGGCCCAGTGGTTAGCACTGTTGCCTCACAGCAAGAACACCGCTGGTTCGGCCTCTCCCTGGACCAGTCGGTGTTTCTGTGTGGAGTTTGCATGTTCTGCCCGTGTTCGCGTGGGTTTTCCCCGGGTTCTCCGGTTTCCTCCCACCGTCCAAAAAACATACTACATAAGTAAATTGACTACTTTTAAATAGCATCTTAAAGCAACTCTAGTTAAGATATATCTCAGCACAAGCGTTCACAAGCGGGGGGAGTTCTCGAGACCTACCTGAGCTCAAACTCTCCTCTCGCCCTTTAAACGGGAGGGAGCCCCGGGCTCAAGGATATTCTGAGCTCAGGGCTCTCTCCTGGGACAGCATGCCAAATACGCTTTATAATCAATCATCAGCTAAGTGTGAACTCTTGAATTACAGTATTTACTGATGTTTTTTAACATTAGTTGATGAAAATAAGTTTGATCATTGTCAGTTCTGGTTAACTCACAGTGCATTAACTATTATTAACTACTTAGCAAATGAGCTAATGTTAAATGCTGCACAAGTGTTGTTTGTGTTTAGTATATATTAGTAAATACGTAAATTAACATTAATGAAACCTTATTGTAAAGTGTGACAAATTAAGTACTATATGAAGATTTATTTTTAATTTCACACTCACGGAAAAAAATATATAATAAATTTTAAAAATATTATTAAAAATCCAATATTATTATCTAAAACTGTCTCCTACCTTATCTTTTCATTTTGTTCTATTAGGTGAAGTGTTTATCCAAACAAAAGCTGTCATGGAGGAAGTATATAAAATTTACTGCTATCATCACGATGAAGCTAATGCCTCACTCAAGTCTTATGAAGCGCAGGAAGACATTCAGCTGCAGTTCAGAAGATGCATATCAGCACTCAAGTAATGATGTCAACTGCATTCATTTCTAAGATATGAGAGTAAAGTCTAGGCCTTTTTCAGGCTCTGATATTGACATTTAATGATGTGTTGTTTCTTCTCTCACAGGAAAATATATGACCTTGAGTGAGTATGCATTTCTTGACCTAAACACTGTTATAAAGATTGCACACTGAGTAGTGAACCAATAGACATTTAATCAACATAAATGTTAGCTTATACTTACAGTATGCAGCAACATTTAGTCAATAGATTTTATGAGAATGTAATCTAAAGACTTTAATGTAACCTGAGACTTTTAAAAATACAAAATTTTGGCTTGTTGTAAGACAATAATGAGTCAGATATAGACAAAAACAACTATTGTGTTACCAAGTTTAATTTAACACAATGTTGGGTTTAAATGCTCTCAAAAGAAAATAAAACTATTTTACTTTAAAAAAAAAGCCACTTAAAAATAGTGGCTAATTTGTAAAAAATTGATTCCATTCAAATGAACATGTACGCTTGTTTTAGAAAAGTGCCGCTTAATCACGCCTCATTGGGGAAGGAGAAAATTATACTAAATTGTACAAATGAGATCATACAAATTAATACAAATAAGCCTCTAAGTTATAAATCGTCATGAGAATGCGTTGGTTTGATCCAACGTTGGGTTATGACATTTAAAGATTTTAAGGAGTGAATTCAATCCACACTTCATGCCCTATACCAAATGAGCTAAAAACATAAAATTAAAAAACAGAGTGTATTTGGTAAACAAGGTGTCTTGAGTGTTTTAATGCTTCTGCTTCCCCCTCCCCCTGTTTCTTCATTCAATATTATTTTTAGAGGGAAGCCCAATTTGCTTGACATGGGTTCTCTACTCATTAAACCAGTGCAGCGCATCATGAAATACCCACTTCTACTGGCTGAACTGTGGAATGCGACACCCACAGATCATCCTGACCACAGGCCTTTACAGGAAGCTCTTACAACTGTGAAGATCATTAACATCAACATTAATGAGTTTAAGAGGAGGAAAGACATAGGTGAGACATGTGGTCTTATGTTGCATGGATATGGTCAAAATTACAGATTTACCTTTCTGACTTAATTTATTAGAAAATTCAGTAAAGATCCATGGCCCATGAAAATGTTTTGTAAATTTAATACCATATATGTATCAAAACCCCATTTTTATTAGTACTATGCATTAATTTGGACAACTTTAAATGTGAAATTTAGATTTTTTTTCTTTCTATTCCAGATTTTAAAATATTTGTTTCTTGACCATACATCACCTCATCCTAACAAAGTCTGCATCAATTGAAATCTTATTCAGATAATACATCTCAATTTCCAAATATATACACAATTATGACAGGTTTTGTAGTCTAGGGCCACATTTGTTTTACAAGCTTGAGCTACACAAGGTTATTTACTTATAGTGCAAGTGTTGTGTGTAAAATAATTCAGGTGTGTTCTGTTGACAAAATAATGTTGGCCATTCCATTGACTTAAAGGTATAGTTCACCTAAAAATGAATATCCTGTCAACATTTACCAATACTCATAATAGTCACGAACCTGTTTGAGTTTCTATTTAAAACTACTTTAAGATGAGTATTTTGTGAGTGCATTTTGTAATTGTGAGTGAAATATCCTTTTAATGTTGTTATTTAAACTTTAAGACGAAAAAAAAGAAAAATAGCTGTGGAATTCTAATTCCCACAATTTTAGGGAAAGAAAAAACCTGTTACAATTCCTTGCTGTTATATTTGATGTTTGTTGATATGCCAGTGACAGTGGCAATTAAATTCATTATTAATTAATAATAATAATAATAATAAAGTTAAATATTATATGTAGGATGTGCTTTTTGTTGACATTAACTGGTGCCAGAGTCACAACTCAAACTATTGGAGCAACTTCATTTTTTTTTAAATCAACTTAAAATGCTTTGTTTGTGCCGCAACTTATTGTAACTCAGTGTAACTTTGACCTTTTCAGTAGAAGTTTTCAAAACCACTGATGCATATTTATTTATTTAGTTCGCATCCATTTTTTCCTTATGAGGTATTTGAGCATGCAAGTAATAAATTGCCCATTGTTTCAGTGCTGAAGTATAAGAGGAGTGACGATGAAACATCACTGATGGGTAAACTAAACAAGTTCAACATTCACTCTATCAGGAAGAAATCTGACCGCCTGACCAGCTATTTTAAAATTCTCACTGGTGTCGAACCACAGGTACATTAAAGAAACAAAGAAAAATACACAAATACACAAACTTTTACACAAGCCTCTGTAAAGTCAGTGTGAATGTGTTGTTGTGTCTTCTGTCTTATTCACAGGTGAGAGATGAAGCTTTTGACAGGGAGGAAAAACTTTTCCGTAACCTTGAGAAAGCTGTGAGACAGCTAGTGAAAAACGTCAGCTGTTACTTGCTCTATACTCAGGTATGAAGAATATTAAACATGTGACGGACTTACATTTTAAGTATCCAAAAAATAACACCAATAACGGCAAGAACCATAGTTTTACATGCATCAGTTTAAATAATTTGGGGATTTTGCTCTCATGACAGATTATAGTGGAAAGACAATATCCAAAATATGGACAACAAAAACTTTTTAAGTTTTATAGGTATATTTGTAGGAATTATGTCATTAATTTTACTTATATGCTAAAATTATATCAACATACCTAAATCCATGATGACATTTTCCTAGATAAAATTCTTAGCCTAAATAAATAAACATTTAATATTTGATTAATATTGATATTCTAAGTAATATGCATTGCTAAGAACTTAATTTGGACAATTTTAAAGGTGGTTTTTACCCCGATACCAGATTTAAAAATAGTTTTTACTTCTGAACAGTATCTTTGCCAAATATTATCCTACAACAAATCATATGTCTATGGAAAGCTTATTTAGTCAGTTATTTTTCCAATAATGTACACTTGTGTAAATCAACCTCAAAATTGCTGCGTTATGTAAATTTATGCAGTGCTATGGAGACAGGCAATGATTTCAGCATTTTGGGAAGGAAACAATCCAAAAGCTTAGAACCATTATGTAATGTTATGAATCTGAATGCATTTCTATTTATTAAAAGTTTTAAATAAAAAATCCTTTATGTAACTATAAAATCTAAATCGACTGCTAGACTACTGTTTTTTAAGATGTTAGATTACGGCAAATGATTTAAAAGCCAAACAGTAATGTGCCCTAATTGGTTTGTTTTAATATATTTCTTTTCATATTGTAGGAGATGATATCAGTTGCTGTTCAAAATGCACAGGACCTTGAGGCTATAATGAAAGATCCGGACAAAATAGACACAAATGGCTTTCAGCAAAAGAAGAATGGCAATGACCCATATAAACACTTTGTAAGTCTTTTCTCTGTTCACAAAAATGATCCACTATGATGAACCACAGCTATCTCATACATTCATTGCAATTATTTATAAATGAGCTGAGTTCCTCTTTAGCATTACCTGGCAGCAATGGGAAGTACAGTGATGCACAAGCTCAAAGTGATCACCAGAAGGCTAAACTGTAGGCTAAACTTCACTATAAATTTTTTTTTCGACTGTTCTGATTTAAACAACAAATACTAGAGTCTATTTCATTTAAATTATACTTATGTACTGTTTCTTTGTGATAACTGATTCTAAGTTAGGAATTTCTGAGTTACTATGCTTCTTTTTATATCAAAGCATATATATATTCATTTTCTTTTCGGCTTAGTCCCTTTATTAATCTGGGGTCGCCACAGCGTAATGAACCGGCAACTTATCCAGCAAATGTTTTATGCAGCGGATGCCCTATTAGCTGCAACCCATCACTGGAAAATACACATATACTACAGACAATTTAGCCCACCCAATTCACCTGTACCACATGTCTTTGAACTTGTGGGGGAAACCAGACCACCCAGAGGAAACCCATGTGAACATGGGGAGAACATGCAAACTCCACACAGACATGCCGACTGATCCAGCCGAGGCTGGAACGAGAGAGCGCTACCCACTGCACCACCGTGCTGCCCATGTATATATGTTACACTTTTTATTGATTTGATTATTTGATCAAATAATCAAATCAATAAAAATGTAATATATTTTTAGATTTAATGTTTATACTTTGCCACTGCTACTCAAAGCACAAGGTTTACCTGTCAGCAAGATGTTTTTCATAGTTTAAAATAAAATTTAATATGATCACTTATTCTTTTACATATTTAAAAAAAGGTACAGGTTGGAATGAGTAGGCTTATGTTGTTTAATTATTACATAAACATATCGACTTTGCCTAAATTGTATTGGAACGTAAAGTTGAAGACAAAATGATTTGCTCTTTTCGTATTATTTTTTAAAAACCCATATGATGTTGAACTGAGCCATATAATTTTTCACAGTATTTCCAACTATCTGTTTTTCTTCTTAAGAAATGCTTATTTCTTTTGGCTGGAATTTAAAATATATTTTAAAAAAACATTAAAAACTGCTAAGGTCAATAACATTAGCTCACTAAAAACTAACCACTGTTGTCCAATGACTTGCCTAATTAACATAATTAACCTAGTTAAACCTTTAATGTTAATGCATGTTAAGCTGAATACTAGTACCTTGCCGAATACCTAATAAAATATTACTGTATGTGCTGTCAGCATGGCAAAGAGAAAATAAATAAATGATTTATTATAGTATCTCCGTGGGCGCCACGGTGGCCTAGTGGGTAGCACGTTCGCCTCACAGCAAGAAGGTCGCTGGTTCGAGCCTCAGCTGGGTCAGTTGGCATTTCTGTGTGGAGTTTGCATGTTCTCCCCGTGGTTGCGTGGGTTTCCTCTGGGTGCTCCGGTTTCCCCACAGTCCAAAGACATGCGGTATAGGTGAATTGGGTGAGCTAAATTGTCCATAGTGTGTGTTTGTGAGTGAGTGTGTATGGATGTTTCCCAGAGATGAGTTGCAGCTGAAAGGGCATCCGCTGCGTAAAACAAATGCTGGATAAGTTGGCGGTTGATTCCGCTGTGGCGACCCCGGATTAATAAAGGGACTAAGCCGACAAGAAAATGAATGAATGAGTATCTCCGAGCACAATCACCTCACAGCAAGAAGGTCGTTGGTTCGAGCCCCGGCTGGATCAGTTGGCATTTCTGTGTGGAGTTTGCATGTTCTCCCCGTGGGTTTCCTCCAGGTGCTCTGGTTTCCCCCAGACATGCGGTACAGGTGAATTGAATAAGCCAAGTTGGTCATAGTGCATGTGAGTGTGTGCAAGAGTGTATGTGTGTTTCCCAGTCATAAGGTTACACCTGGAAGGGCATCCTCTACGTAAAACGTGCTGGTTAAGTTGGCAGTTTATTCCACTGTGTTCAAATTTCACATGAGGGCTAACAATTTAGTTGTAACGCTCGTCTTTACTCAACGGAATACACAAACAAAAAATTACAGTTCAATTCTCTAATCCTTGATTTCAAATGTTATCATAGAGTAAATCAACAATGAATCTCTTTTCATACTCATTTAGCCTACTGAATCTGACAAGCATCAAGCATATTTCCATACAATAAACATAAATAAAGTCAGTGTTAACAAATGAACGCAAATATAATAACGTTAAATCCCCACACATTTTATTTTCACAAAACTTCATTAAAACAATAGATAAATGCATGAACATGCACTCTATGTATATGAAATCATGTCTACAATTTAGTTGTTGCAGACTTCAAAGTAGAACACTCTTTTCTGACCCATATATCAGTTTCCCAAACTTTCCCATCATTAAAAAGAAAATGTGTATATATTTCCTTCCTCAGAAAGATCACATGGAGCATCTGGTTGTGGCTCCTCTGTCCAGCCTGCTGGGAATGTTTGCGTCACCGCAGAAGCTGATACAGAAGCGTTATGATAAACTGTTGGACTACTGCAGTCAGCTGGCGTCCCGATCTTCAAACGAAGAGCAGGGCCAGGCTAAAAGAGATTACCAGGCCCTCAATGCTCAGCTGCTGGAAGAGCTGCAACGCTTCAACCAAGCTGCCAGGACCATCCTCACCAACTGCTTGATTTGTATAGTGAAGTTAATACGAAAGCTGATGGATGCAGCTCAACCGCCTGTCCAACACCTACCGGTGAGTTAAAGCCATTACTGTTTCGTATCCCAAAACTATTAGGTAGCATTGAGAATTTTTATGCTGGAAAAGCATGAGGGCTGTTGCACAAAACGAGCTGGGTTGCAGAGTAAGATTTCGGTTAACAAAACCAAACAAATTCAAGATTAAAACTTTCTTGGTTATCTTGTGATTATCTTCGGACCACATGTACCTGAAAGTGCGACACGTGCAGCAAACAGCCAATTGCAAGACACATGAGCAATTCAGCAGTCAGCAATTCACTTCCTTGTTAAAGATTAGAAGACATCAATATCAGACAATAATCAATTTAAATCACTTACAAGGAGAAAATGAACACTGTTGATGCAGCAAAAGTTTAAGGCAACTTAAAGTGAATGTTGTTATATCAATGAATAAACAACCAAGTTCATAAACTGCTTAAAGACATGTAAAATAAAGAGCAATTCTAGCGTTTGCAGTAAAAACTCAAAACATAAACTGACATAGAAAGTATGTCAACATTCTATTGTAAATGTAAACATCTGTTTGTATATTCCAGAACAACTGACCACACAGCAAAAAACTCTGTGTACATTTAACTCAATTTGAGTTTAACTTAACACTCAATGGGTGTACATATGACTCCCTCCATTTTGGAGTTAAAATAACATTTTCTAAAGTGTGAAATTTGTACATTACACAAAGAGTTCATTTTAACACAGTAAGAGTTTATTCTTACATCGAACTGGAGTGTTTGCTACCCTTCAAAGTGTTAGTATATTACTCACTTCACTGAATAACAAATAAATCTAAATGGATTATGCATGTGTGTATAAGCTAATGAGTGCAAATAGTACACTGCTTCTGATGAGAATTAATTGAATATATCTTATAATTTATTATATCATCAAGACTCATAAAACATACTGGTTTGATCACGGTTTGTCTGAAAGAACCAGTTCGAGTCACTTCCCATCACTAGTGGCAAACACATTGCATATTGGGGTAAAAGTTTAACACTGAAAAAAAAACTCTTAAATATACGCTCTTTCACACTCGTGGATTAAAATGTACTCCGGTTTTAACACTGAACAACACCAAAAAAAAAAAAATCACACTGTATATTTAACACTGGAGTTTGTGCTGAGCACAGAGTTAAGGGAGCAGACAAATATCAATCTTTGTTTTATCAATCAATGTTTTGTACTTTAAATTAGGAAAATAAACATTTTATGTGTTATGAATGTGACCAAAAAAATCTGCGAGTTTACAATGTACAACATACTTGTAGAAATTCTGTGTATTAAACTGCACAACCCAAAGAAATAATGATTAATCAAAAGGATCAGAGTTGGCTCTCTATAGAACAAAAATGATTGATTTTATTCAATATTTTTGTATTTATGAGGAAAAATAAATAAATAAATTGTCGTCGTTATGGATATGACAGATGTGAATTTGCCACTTGTGTGACTTAAGTAAATCAAATATAATAGTTTGAAAACAATGAGAGAGACATTTTTGAGTTTTTCTAAAGTACTGTAAAATACTTGCTTACACAAAAACAACTTAGAAACGGTTTCCATATTTTGGGGAAAACGTTTTTTTTTTTCATGGCAAGCTTGACATTTGCATGGAAATGCTCTAAAGAAAATTGATATGTAAATATTTAAATGTAGATTATAATATAAAAAGTATTATTGGTGTTGATTGGCAATTTAAAAAATTTTGAGAATATGAAGTATAAATAATTATAAATCATAAAAAATATTAATTGTTAGCATTAAAAGATAATTTTGGCTGAAAAATGCTTTCAGTGGAAAAGGCTTTTATTTGAAGCAAAAAATAAGCACCGTACAAGGAGTGGCTTAGTTGCATCAGACTTTATTCACAGCTGTTTGGTCCAGTTTGGGTTTGGAATCTCTAACCCATAATAAAGCCTGCTACTGAACAGCTGTGTAGTGTGAGTTACCAAGATTATGAAACCTGATCAAAACAAAACCACCATCTTGAGCTCGAAAACTGACTTTTTGCTCAAACTAAACGCAAACTTACCTGGATAAACTCCCAAACCAGCTTTGTGAAACAGCTGTAAGATCTTTCTCAAGTGCAAAACTGATTTTAAAACTGATTCGGTTACTTCTGTTGTCAAATGTCACAATTTACAGTCTACACTGTTTTTGTACAAACCATTAGCCTTACCAAAAAGGATCTTAAGTCAATATAGAGTCTAAGGTCTCACAGAACCTGACACACAAGAATGTTACAATTAAACACTTTAGTAACTAGCCTACATGATGCTTTCTAGGTTTATGTAGCTATATTGTCAAACAGGGCAAATGAGTGTCATACCACCTTTTCAAAAAAGGACAGAGGAGAGTCGACAGTTCTGCAGATGATTCAACTGACAATGTGCAAATTAAACAACAGACCCAGCAGCTCATTTCCATAATAACCACCGCAATCAACCAAGAGCAGCACAAATTAAGTCGCAAAAAAAGCAAAGCTGATGATAATCAAGTACAGCTGCAGCAGGTTTAATGGCTGACACACATAAGACCTGCTTTTCTTGGGCATTAAATAATGGTGCAACTACCAGTAAAATTACTATTTGCACAATTTATTTTTAATCCTGTCATTTGTATTTCAATATGCAGTAAGATCCGCTGACAAAATAACTGGAAAATAGAAAACAATTATTAAACCCATTTTTTATTCATTTATTTTTCTTACAATACATTTACAGGATGATGTACTAAAAATGACAGAGTGATCTGTCATTTTGAAAAGATTCACCTAGAGATAGTAACATTGTCAAAATATGCTAAGTATTTGCATACCAGGTCACTAGTTGGTTGTAAAGAAACACAATGGGCCTCATTCATAAAACCCCAGCAGAATTATTTTTTTCTGTAAATCGTTCGTAAAATTGTTTTGATGTTAAATTTGTATCCTTAGCATGATTTTTCTAAGTGGTAAAATGCATCAACCTTGAGCTACATTTTTAATATAAAGGATATAATGTGAAGTAATTTTCACATCATTATGCTCATTACTTTTGAGCACTTTGAGAAGGAGAACAGATATTTTTACTACTTGCACTACGTTTTTGCAAATAATGGTACTTTTACTTGAGTATAATTTTTCAATGTTCTTTCCACCATTACCTCTGAGGCTTGTGTTTGAATAAAACAAACATTTTGAATAAAACAAACATGTCACTTTTTAGCTTAGTGTAAATGAATGTTGTTCATTTGAGTGTTTTAGCATTTTAATTAAGATTATGTTAGAACAAATACAATACATCATTTGAACAGTTTCAGAGGGCCTCTGGCCTCCGATAGAGAACCACTGATCTGATTCTTTCATGTTTAAATGTAACATATTTACCATAGCATTGCTTGTTCTATCTTAGGTCCCCTTGTCAAACTTCAATGAAGTCCAAAATTCTATCATGGAAGAGCTGAGCAACCTTGGATTCTTCAAAGAAAATTCCCAAAAGCTGATGGAGCGCAAAGTGAGCTTTGAGAAACGGGAAAAGAAAATGGTAGGAGAACAAAATGGTAAATACAGATAAACTGAAATGAACTTCTAAGTCTGACAATAAAGTTCTGTTCAGGCTCCAGAGATCCTCAGACAGACAGATGAGCAGAAGGCTTGGCTCCTGGAAGAGTATCCTGTGAAACAACTCTACCAACTCAAGCGCAACTGCAATGCCTGTCAGGAAAAAGACATCAGCCTGCTGGAGGGAGAGCTGGTGGCTCTGCTGGAGGACAAAGACCCGATGGGCAGCAGCAGCCGCTGGCTAGTGCACACTGGGGGTGAGTCTGTTTGTGTTTGTTAGACTTCTACAAGTAGAAGCATCATCACTGAACCCTATACAAAATGCTGGGTTCCACACAATTCCTTCATGTTGTCCCAACACAAATCAATTGATTTGACTTCATTGTTTTAACAGATTTAAGTAGATTAAACATAAATCAATTCCCCAAAAAACTCTAGATTTGTGTTGATTCGGCTCATTTTAAAGAAGTAGTTTGAACAAGCAGCAGACGTTTACACAAATATAAAAATTCTATCATCATTATTCTTTTTTCTGTTGAACATAAAATAAGATATTTTGAAGAATGTTGGGAAACAGTACCCATTGGCATCCATACTGGGGATGCAAATGCTGTTGAAGTCTTTTTACCTGCGGAAGAACATTTTTGTTTTTGTTATTACAAGGAAAACACACAGCACAAATGTAAATATTAATCTAAACATTAAAAAAAAAAAGTTTACATATTTTTTAATAAGAAAATAACAGAAGATGGAAGACGGACGGAAAGACAGACAGACAGACAGACAGACAGACAGACAGACAGACAGACAGACAGACAGATAGATAGATAGATAGATAGACAGATAGACAGATAGATAGATAGATAGATAGATAGATAGATAGATAGATAGATAGATAGATAGATAGATAGATAGATAGATAGATACAGAAACCCTGTTTTCAGCAGGGTTACATGAATCTTCAGAATTGCTAGTTCGTATAAGAGTATTTATGAATCAAAGTTAATGCTATATTATTTATATATACTGTTCTAAATTGTTAGCTATAACATTAATTTGTTACACATATACTGTTTGCTTGTATAGCCTGAAATAGCCTAAAATTTAGCAATAAAACCAAATGAAGTTAACATTTACCAATATTAATGAATCAATGGTTGTTCATAATATTAGCTCAGTTAAAAAAAAAAGAAATATTAAAAGGTATACATTTAGATTTTAATATTCTTTCTCCCAGGATCCTTTGGTGTATACATTTTTTTAATAATATTTGATTAGCACAAACCAAATATATACATATATGTTTTTATCAAACATAATAATAAATACAGATTTTATTTTATTATAAAATGTTGGCAGTTTCCTTTAAACATTTCCCCTTATTTACACTAAAAATAAAACTTTCTAAAGTGTGAAATTTGTACATTACTCTTGTACAAAGAGTTTATTCTTACATCAAACTGGAGTGTGTGTTACCATTCAAAGTGTTAATATATCACCTTTTTTCCTATATTATCAATGGGTGTGTGTGACAGATAACAGTGATCAAATATGTTGAAAATAGTTTTAATTTATAAAATGTTCATTAATCTTTTCAGAAATAATGTCAGTACATTAAACTCGTTGCATTTTAAAATGAAACAAGACATGTTTCAAGTTTAAGTAAAACATACTGGTTTGATCACTATGTGACTTCCTATCACTAGTGGGAAATACACTGCATATTGGGTTAAAAGTTTAGCACTGGAAAAAAAAAACTCTTAAATATATGCTGTTTCACACTCGTGAATTAAAATGTACTCCGGTTTTAACACTGAACAACACCAAAAAAATCTTACTGTATATTTAACACTGGAATTTTTGCTGGCACGGCGACATTTTCCAGGAGACTTCATTAAAGCATTAATAAGTGTAAACTTTAGATGCATCTATTGGTAGCTGCCGCACACCATAACCTTACAGCAGAGAGTAATGAAATCCCGTAAGGTTTTAAGCTTTAGTCACATAGGCTACATGAACTAGCCTCTCACCAGCTCCACAGAGAGCTGTTGCTTCCCAACAGATTCGCCATTATACTTGCAGTGTCAGGTGACTTTATGTCTGTTATCATCTACAGTATAGACCGTTTCAATGTGGTCATTGGCCCATGAACTTTTCCTGCTTGTTATTAGACTGTTCCATAACTCTAACAAGAGGCAATTCAATCATAACTTAATGTTAAAACAGCTATCATAGCATTATTTATCAATATGTGGCTCTTTTTGGATTCTCGGAAGCTATAGAAATTAAAAATGTTAAACACGTAAATGCGCTGGGACCATTGTTTTTGTTTTCATCCCTCTAAATCAGACAAGAGCAGACATATACCGATATTCAACAACTTTATGCGATCATAAACATGAACAATTTTGATATCATTGGCACTTCAAAACACAAAAGCTAAAAAATTATTATTATTTCAACTTTTAGAGTGCTTAATTGTAGACTTAACTGTATAGTTTAATAATTCATACAATGATATTTTCACATGCTAATCTGGCTTATAACATGCTGAAATATTGCTGGAAAATTCTAACTCTTTATAGGGCTATTGCTTATTAACATTGTGCAATAAATGCTCCAGTAGTTAACATCAGATCATTTAGTAACCTCATAATGAAAACTATAAAAGTTTTATTAATTTTAGATTATGTATTTTCTTAGTTAATGCCTTATAATGACATTTAAAAATTGTCATCGTAATCTGATTACATTTTACTAAATGGAGTAAATAACAAATAAAATACAGCTGTAAACTAATATTAACAAAGTAATGGTTATAAATATAAATTCATATATAAATAAAAGCAATAAATAATACAATAAAGCAATACATTTAGAAGCGTTTTTGGTTAAAGAAAATCTAAACCATCCTATGCCTAAAATGGAGAATAAATGAACTAAAAACTAGTCACTTAAGTACTTGAAATGACTCTTTACTTTAAATATTTTCAAGATTGTAATATTAAAAAGAAAATGATTTCATCAGCACTTTGTCACGAAACTGATCTTTTAGTTGTTTTGTTAAAGAAAAAAATGTGAGAGTGTATTTGGAGATCCTACAGTCAGTGTGTTCGAGGAATGAAACTGATCTGAAGGAGATCACGTTCACTTTTACAGTCTTACAAAGCTGCCATTCTTTTGCTCCTAGGTGATCCAGACTCCTGCTGCTGCTTATAATGACATTTCTCTTTGTGTGTGTGTGTGTGTGTGTGTGTGTGTTTAGGTGTGCAGGGATATGTGTATTCTTCATTCCTGAAGGCTTATAACCCCCAGCGGGAGGTGACGGAGAGACCGGATGACTTTGACAACCTGAGTCTGTTTGTGTCGGCAAGCAGGAGCAGCAGCATGAGGAGCTTTAGCACTTCAGACAGTGTGTCCCCTCAGTCTGGACCACAGGACGAGCTGGACACCTCAGATGACCAACATGTAAGACATATGACTGTGTGTGTGTGTATGTGTGTGTAAAGTAGGCTTCCTACTTTAAGCTAAATATAAAATTCCTTGACTTTCACTGACTAAAAAGCTCAATTTTAATGACCTCCGATGAATGGAAAATGGGCTGCTGTTGTGCTTATATATTAATAATAATATTCATTCCGCTTAGTTCCTTTATTAATCAGGGGTCACCGCAGTGGAATGAACCGCCAACTTATCCAGCATATGTTTTATGCAGCGGATGCCCTTCCAGCCGCAACAAACACTGGGAAACACCCATACACTTTTGCATTCACACACATATATTACGGCCAATTTAGTTTATTCAATTCACCTATACCTCATGTCTGTGGACTGTGAGTGAAACCGGAGCACCTGGAGGAAACCCACGTAAACACGGGCCTTCTTGCTGTGAGGTGACAATGATACCCACTGCACCACCACACTGCCATATTAATAATAATATAACAAATTAAAATAATAACAATATTAAAATGGTTTAGCATAAGTATAATTTTATGTGATTGTTATAGCCACTCTGAGAACAGCAATGAATAAACTATTTATCTCAGATTTGGAAACTAAGGTTTTAACTCATATTTGATAGCTCAATGGTTGTTTTACAAATTTTACATTTAGCTTTTCTGTCATTACATTTTTCACAATCAATTTTTTAAGAGGTCATTTTGAAGCCAAAGCTTTAAAGATTATCTTGGCATGTTAGATACAATCTGCTCTCTGCATCAAAGGGAACTTTTTTATGGATTATTTATAGAAATTTTTTTTTTTTTAAATGAAAACAAACATTTTTAAGCAGCAAACAAAAATCCCAGATATTCCTTAACTAAAACAATAAATAAATAGAAATTCTGTGACTTTCATTGTCTGATTTTCCATAAATACCATGACTAGTGGGAACCCTGTTATGTGCGAGATATTTATCATCTATGATCATATGGTAATTGTTGGTTAATAATGTGAGCTAGCAATATAAACTAGCAGACCGTAAAATGAGTTTCACATTGAACGCTTGAAATGAGGTTTTGAAACATTACTTTGGGAAAAAAATGTTAAAGTACATGTTTTACATCTGGAGTAATGAAAGGAAAAAGAAAATAAACCTTTTAGCAAATAATATCACATAAATTTACTTAATGCCCTTAATGTAATTTGAAAACAATTGCAAATGTAAAATTGATTTCAAATTAAAGTTCAAAAAGAATAACAGGCAGCCAACAAAATAGTTCCATAAAAAGCTGAAACGGAATACCTGTGCATCTCAGGAGTAACACTGCAGTGTTTCCTTCCTTCCTTTTTATTTTATTTTTTATTTTTTTAATAATTAGTCAATGAATTATTATTACTCATTGAATTGGAAGTTAATGAATTAATGATCCATTATTTAATGATCCATTTCTTAATGAATCATCCATTTTAAACAAATGTTTTATTTTGAATAAACCTACTGTCACCGGCTGTCTATGAAACAAAAACACAAATTGTTAAATGTTAAAGAAAATATTAAGTAATAAAAGAAAAAAATCCCTCAAAATATTTAAATCTTGTTTACATTTATATTTATGCACCTGATACACCAATATTTTGCCAATTGAGATAAAAAAAATAAAAAAAGACAAAAAGCTAAATCCTTGGTGTTTCGAACAAAATAGTTTTTATGACTGAAATATTTTGTGTGTCAGTGACCATTTCCTTGGGAAAAAATGACGACTAGGATGTCAAATTAAACCATTATCACAGAATATAGTAAAACAGAAACATACTGTATACATGAGGATTTGACTGGATGGTAAGAGGGTGAAACGTGTTAGGCTATGATGTCATTTTTTTTCGTCACCTATGTTTAGAAAAAATAAATATTTCAGATGCTGAAACCTTATATGATTTGATGAAATAATATTGAGTTTAAAAAGGTAAACAGATCCAAGTTTGGTCAGACGGTGCCATCTGCTGCTCTGTGTCAGAAAAGATCTTAGGACGACAACCCAATGACTTTTAAAAACACAGACATTTTTTTTTATCTAGTACTAAACCGTTTTGTGCCAGTTAAGTTAAAACCCAAATCACATCTGATATTTAAAAGTTGTATTTTTGTGCTTCTTTCGAGACTGGTTATATAAAGAGTGGATAACAACGAGAGATTTATTTCTCTGTTCTTTTCTCCACAGTTCTATGCCGTTTATGCATTCAAGGCTCGCTGTGAACAAGAGCTCACACTTCAGGAGTACCAGCACGTTCGTATCCTTCAGTTTTCAGATCTCGGCGGAAACAAAGACTGGTGGCTCGCTGAATCTAATGGACAAAAGGGCTACGTTCCAGCAAACTACCTTGGAAAGATGTCATACGCCTAAAGCTATGTTTTACATGCAATATAAATGAAGTTAATATATATGAAGTGAATTGCTTAATGAAGGCCAATCATGCACAACCCTTTTGCACTACAAATGATGCTACCAACAGTGTTTGCGTAAATTCTATACAAGTTACCAACTTGTTAATCAGAAAATAAAAACTATTTTAAGTATTGTAAATATAGTAATATTAATATATAAAAAGCTATATTATAAATAAAATATTTATAACCACTGAAAAAAAGATTTTCTTGTTTGTTTGTGTGCTGTCATCAACTACAGGTTAAAACACAATCTCATTTTTATATTTTGGTGAGTGTTCTGTTAATCATGGTCAAACGTATAATACCTCTATTTTGCAAAGGAATAAAATAACATTTAAACACTTAATGTAATAAAAAAGAAAGGGTTAGTTCACCCAAAAATGAATATTCTGCTTTTACTGTTGTTGCAACCCCCTGATATTTCTGTTTGTTTTTAGACCAGAAGTTAATAAATTTTAGATGAAATTAGAGCTCAAACTCCAGAAATGAATCAAAAATATTTGCAAAACTGTCCCAGGGTTTCTACAGGTTTCACAAAGTCAAACTTAAAAGACTTTTTAAGACCATAATTAATGAAATTGCAGCAGTGGTGGAAAGATATTATAAATATTACTCAAAGTATGAGTAAAAAGTAGATCTTTCAAAAGTACTCTAGAGTAGTGAGTATTATGCTGTAAAAAGCTAATCCATTTACACCTCATTTGTGAATGTGTGTGTAAATGTAGTGCATTTAGTTATTGCCTGGCAGGTACACAACGTCATAAGATGTTAATATTAGGTTAGATTTAGGTTGTGGTGTCAGGTGACCAAAATTCAATGTCTAACCAGTGTCTAAGGATTTAGGTTGTGTTAGAAAGTGACTAAAATCCAATGTCGAGCCAACATCTTAAACCAATGTCATATTGACGTCAAATATTGACATTTAATCGTCAGGTATGGCAACCAAAATCCAACGTCTGATAGACGTCATAGTGGTAATGTCCACACAACATCAAGCTGTCATCATTAGACGTTAAAATTTAGTTGATTTTAGGTTGGACATTGAGGTCGGCCTGACAGTGGGTTCTGATGTCAACCCGATTTTCCTTTCCAACATAATGCAACATCCCCACAACATTAGGGTACAACATCAATCTGACGTCATGTTGACATCTTGTTTCTGCTGGGTGCCTCTAAATGTGCCTCTGGATTTTCTTGGACACTTTTAATGCTTCCAAGCAGTTTGCTGCAATTATAAATCGTCCACGTCTTAAGGTGGTTCATGATGATGCGATTTACCATCTATGTGTGATCTGATTGGACAGGAAATACAAGACTACTCAGCCAATCCCCATAGACAAGAAAAAATGAAGTAGTGACTTCAGGTTGAAGGAAGGTAGTGAAGCAAAAGTACCAATACTGCATTAAAAATGTAGTCAAGGGAAAGTAAAAGTACACAATTTTAAAACTAATTAGTAAATTACAATTCCTGAGACACTGAATTTCAGACTGAGGGCTGGTTTTCTATAGCCCAGTTGGTCCAGCAGAAAAGACCAGGTCAGTCAGTGTACTCACCATATGGGCATTAAATATACAGAGTACCTTTAAACAAATGAGGATTATAATTAAGCCATATTGGTAAATAGATTTATAAATAAGAGTTTTGTTAAAAGTGATTAGGTAGCTTTACGTGGACATAGGAAAATTAAGACATGGTCAAAATTATTTAAGACAAATTCCATGTGACATTAGTGGTACAAGCAGGGATGGGTTTAAAATAAAATACCAAATACATAAATTTTAAGTGTGTCCAAATAAACTATGAATACATCAGCCACGAATGTATCAAAATAAAATACTGTATTTTTGTATTTTAAAAATACTACAAAATACTTTTAAAAGGTAGCATGACATTTTTTTTCAGAAACTTTCCCTCAATAGGCCCCTTGGACCAATCCCTTCACCATTAAACTCACTTAGTGAAGTAAACAATGTTTGATGGCGACAAAATTTCTTCCCTATAGGGGAAGTTGTGGCCTAATGGTTAGTGAGTTGAACTAGTAACACAAAGGTAACTTGTTTTTGTCTTCGAGTTTAATTTAAATTTTGCACAAATTCCTGTCTTGGAGATGATATCCTATTGTTTAAATAATTTAATGCAGATAATGAATCAGAATAGTATATGCTGATTATATCTCCACCCATTGCGTGGCCAGTAAAATTGCCATCATTTCTGTTCAATGATTATTCAATCTACTGTATTAACAATCTTAGATGTATGGTGACTGACCTATATGAAGAGTTCTAAAAATTAAATAAAAAAATAAAAAAAGTTTCTGCAAATAAATTCATAAATCTCCTACTGCTGCCATGTAACAGGAGTCTGGAGGTTTTGATCAGTGTCTATAGACTCTAAGGTGTTTCTATTGTGACACTTTGACATCTTAAGGCAGACATATTAACTATACAGTGTGCCTGCAGATCAGCTACTGGCATCTGAAACCGATGAAGTATTGTAGGTATGGTCAGTGTAGGACTTATTTTAATGCTTGTCTTGTTTTCTTGCCATCTACATGAGCAATCCATCCATTATTTGTACAGTATACTCATTCTCCCAAGATTTTTTTTAAATTCTTTAACTGGAAGAGTCCTAGAATGAAATTTGATTCCATCTCATTTCTTAAGCAAAGAAGCCGAATTGTACACTACAGCCATAATATAGTTCTGGTGTTAGCATTGCCCAGTAGCCATTATCAATGGTTGTTGACTTGTATAACCAAACCATTTGTCTTTTACTTTCTTTAAGCATAATTTTCGTCCATACTCCAATCATTAACCTCCTTCCTGAAAATAAATACATTTTCTATTGTGATCTCTAGCAATTTTTTATGATGTGATCATGTTGCTAAGTATTTTGAAACTACAATAACAAAATAACAAAACACTATATTTTGTATTTTGATACAAACTATTAAGCCATTTTCATCAACTATATCAAATGCAAATTACAAAATACTATTTTGTATTTGAAATATGTATTTGAAATACATGTATCATAAATACTGCCCATCCTTTGGTATAACAGTAATCATATGAAACTTGCTCCAAAAAAAAAAAAAAGTCTGTTAGTCTATATCAGAGGTCAAAACTTGTTCCTGGAGGTCTGGTGTCCTGCAGATTTTAGCTCCAACCCTAATCAAACACACCTGAACAAGCTAATCAAGCTCTCACTAGGTATACTTGAAACATCCAGGCAAGTGTTTTGAGCCAAGTTGGAGCTAAACCCTGCAAGAACACCGGACCTCCAGGACTGAGATTGGTGATCCCTGGTCTATATCTTCCACATCAGGTCAGGGTGTGTGCTTACTACAGGCATTACACTACAGGATAACCACCAGGTGTTGCGCTTTTGACTCTATAAGCAACACGTCATACTACCCTTCCCCTAGTTGACATGCATCCTGACAAGGAAGAAAATACATTTGCGAACAGTGTCGGTTTTTAACCATGTTTTAAAATTTAAATATTCTTTTATAAGCTAGTTTTATTATTATAATAAAGCTGTATTTTAGTTGGATGTTAAAAGCATCATTTAATCTCTGACCTGTATTCACAAAAAAAAAGATTTAATGTTTTTAAAAGGTGTTATTTATTAAACACATCATTAAAAGGAGCAGCTTGTTTTCAGTAATGTGGCTGGTTTCGAGAGAAAGAGGCACATCTCCCAACCAAAGCGCTTCAGAATAACCAGTAACATTCAAATTCAAGTATGAGATCTAAAAACAGGATTTGACATGCGCTTAATAGTGACATTCTGCCTGCTTCCTCCTTATTTCTTCAGTTTTTTCTGTGCTGCCTTCTTCTTCACCATCTGCAGGCGTTTCATGGCATTGAGCTGAGACTCTTGGGAAGTGGGTGCCTTGCCATCAGCCGAGGCTTTTGCTCCATTGTTGTTGTTGTTGCCACTGCTGCCGCTACTCCCAGCACTATTGCCCCCGTTGCCCCCTCCATTGCCTCCTGACCCACCATTGCCACCAAGGCTGCTAGAAGGTGCCGCTCCAGGTGACAATGATCCAGTCACAGTCATTTTTCCCAAACTATCTCCACTCGCTGAGCGGCTCAACACCTGTTTGCCTAGAGTAAGTGGAGGAGGTGCTTTTAAGGGTACTGTACCAGAGCCGTTGTTTCCATTGCCACTTCCAGCACTGCTTCCTCCTGAAGTTTTTGTGGCTAGAGCTGGTTTAACATTGGCCAGAGCAGAGAGACCCACAGGTTTGGAGCCTGAGGCAGATGGGGATGTTTTACTGTTACCTGGCTGACTGGTGCTCAACTTGGTGCTGGAAGGTCCTACATTTGAGGTTGCCTTGGTGAAGGCCGCCCATCCTGTAAGACCCGGAGGCAAAGATGAGCTGCTGCCACTGCTGCTGGACGAGTTTCCTAATGCCGCAGATGCCTGCACAGGGAAAACAATTTTATCAAAATTAAATTAAATTAAATTAAATAAATAAAATTAATGTATTATAAGAAAAATAAGCTTTTTATTGTCATGGGTTTGCACTGGTGCAACTCTTATTAAATCATGTAATTACAAGTCGTACAATGCACTCATGTCATGACACAAGTCATGCTAAAATACTGCAACGATATTTACCAAGAGACATATGATGAAAAGTGAACTAAAATATACATTTGTGGATTCAAAAAGTGTGGGAACTATGAAATGGAACAAATAACATGGGAATGTGCTAATGGGCTACAGAATCGACGTTGTAATGTAATTCAGATATAATCAGTTAAACAGACTTAAGCATCCATTAGGTTGTTAAATCGTAAAAAAAGAGATGAAAGACTGTTTAAATCGCAGGCGCTGTCATTAACAGCAGACTAGTACAAAAGCTCTATTGAAAATACATTTCCACATTTTAAGGATATGGCACGGAAACAATAGAGTTTAATCCTGTGCTTCTTGTTTAGTCTGATACCCACTTTATATCATATCATAGCCAGGCAGTGATGATCGCTGTTTTTGAAAGAAATCAGATCTTAAATGAAGCGATTGGAATTAAAAGTCTATGTGCATATGCCCCATTATGACTTCAAAAAAATATTTTCCAAAAGAGATGGACTCCTGTCATGCTTTTAAGTCTTTAATAACAAGCCATACTGTTATGATCAAGGTCACTCCTTTCTTTCTCCATCTTATTGTCCCTTTTTTCCCTTTTCTTTTTTCTTTCCTTTTTTATATGTCTTACGGATATTTTTTGTTCTCTTCATTTATTTACAACCATCAAGGTATTTAGAAATTGATGGACTAACATGCAAAAAAACATTTTACGCTGTATTGTACTTTATGTAATTTTCTTTATTCTTTAATAAAAATAAGTTTTAAAAAAAAATGTAAATTTGCGTAGACTTGGGGTTTTAGACATGAATAGATCAGAACTTGTTTCTGTTTGCCATTGCACAGGGCCAAGGTGACACAAATACTTTTTTGTTCAAATCTTAATATTGATCATGTTTGTAAGTGTGTTCTCCAAGAGTATACGAGCTTAGAAATTTGAAATGTGCATAATTGATTTGATTTACCAAAACTGTTAGATTTTAGTCAACTAAATCTACAGTAGATACTTATGGTAATATGACTAGTAATACTAAATTACGTTAAACAAAAGACTAGGAATTCAAATTAAATCTAAATTTACTATTAAAATGAACAATGTGTAGAGCAAGACAAAATTATAAGAATGGGTCTAGATTAGGTCTGAACACAAATAGTCATTACAACGCATGTTAATCCCAGGTGAAAATGACTTTCTGCTGACCACTTGTGATTGGATCATTGAAAAAAGGTTAATATTGGTATGCTGTTATGAATACACCTACCTTCACTTCTGTTCTCTTAAAGGCCTGGAATGAACCTGTTGTTTCAGGTTTTGGCTTTAGTTCGGCCTTCTTAACTAGCGGATCTTTCAACAAAGGTACAGTTGTTGCCAAAGCAGGAGCTGGCTTTTGTGGTGGTTTCTGAGTCTTTTGGGCCTGAGATATTAAAAACACATAACAGTTAATATTTTAATATTATTTCAAAGTGATGCACATCAAACTCATCATCATAAACTACTCACCATTCGTTTCATTTGCCTGGTGCACCGAGCACAGTACCACACCAGTCGCGGGTCATTCACATCCTTGTCAGTAACCTGAGGTTTGTGACACTCTTGATGATAAAGATTATGACATTCTTGACACTCCACAAGCTGATTGCCAGAAGTGACGGTCATTTGTCTGAGAGAAGAGAAATATGGATGCATTTCACATTAAAATGGTCTGCGATAAATTAAAGATTCAGAGGACATCAACATCATCAGTGTAATGACACAAAATTCATTCATTCATTCATTTTCTTTTCGGCTTAGTCCCTTTGGGGTCGCCACAGCGGAATGATCCGCCAACTTATCCAGCATATTTTTACGCAGCGGATGCCCTTCCAGCCACAACCCATCTCTGGGAAACATCCACACACACTCATTCACACTCATACACTACTGACAATTTAGCCTACCCAATTCACCTGTATCGCATGTCTTTGGACTTGTGGGGGAATGCGACAAAATAAATCCCAATAATGTTTTCAACCACTCAACAATTTCCAAAACGAAACAGAAATAGATCTCTGCTGTGATACCAAAACCTAAAAAAATTCTAAAGCTGCTTCCCTTCAGGTTTTCCTGTGGGTTTTTAAAGGGATCATCATAGTTTACTCATCAGTCACTTGTTCCAAACCTTTAGTTTAAGTTTCTTTCTTCTGTTGAACAAAGAGGAAGATGTACTGATGAATACTGACAAAAACCTCCTATCTGTCAGTGAACATATCTTGATATTTGTATGTTTTTTTTTCTAACTTTTAATACACTCACATCCCCACTATATCTAGCTATTAATTCAAGGAACAAAAATATATAACTCCCCCAGTATTAGCATTTTTCTACATTACTCACCGACAAACCACACAAGCAAGACCCATTTCCATGGCAAAGTCATCAGCGTTGGTTTCATCAATATCTGTGAAATCTGGGATGGGAATGTCCTTGGTTTGAAAAGCAATCGAAGAGGAATGACTGTCCAGCTTCTCTAAACGAGGTTTCTTAGGCGGTTCTACTCCTTCGCCAGGATCAACCCTA
This sequence comes from Danio albolineatus, assembly GCA_903798035.1. Classification (NCBI taxonomy): domain Eukaryota; kingdom Metazoa; phylum Chordata; class Actinopteri; order Cypriniformes; family Danionidae; genus Danio; species Danio albolineatus. Next base: position 3,372,470 of record CAIGQQ010038221.1, read on the forward strand.
ACCTGCATATCATACAAACATTCAAAAGTGAATTGTTACAAGCTTTTACATCACATTTACAATCATAAATGAATATTAGCACAAACTGACCTTTTCCAAAGTTCTTTTCTCGCTCTCCTTCTTGGACTTCTCTGAGGTGCTTGATTTACTGCTGCTGCTGGTGGTGATGGATGATGACGACGAGGAACTTGAAGAGGATTTGGTGTCTTGTTTGGTCATTTTTGGCAATGACACTTTGCTCACTTCAGTTTCCTTTTTAATGAATCACGAGTTAAATATTTAAAAACATCAAATAATTAAAACCCAAACATAAAAATACCTTCTTGATTTGATCACCTTGATTGAAGTCCTATAGATAGAGTCACTGCCTCTGGCTAAAGACTCATCTAGCAGGGCCTTGAGTTTCTCTGCTGAGTCTTTGCTCTTGGAGTGAAGATACCCCAGTCCCTTCAGAAAGATGGGGTCTAACTCTAGACTTACAGTCCCAGCCATTGTTAAGCAATTGTTATCTAAATTGACATAAGACAATGGCCCGGCCCTCTACTTACGGAGTTTACTATGTTATATTCTGGAATAACACTAGAAAAGCTTCATTTCAGACTCGTACAATATCTAGTCTTTCTGAGCAAACAAAAACAACCTGAACTGACTGACACCAGATTGTGCTCAAGCTTTTGTGTAAAAACGTTTTTATAAACCGTAGAAAATCAAGATATTATCCTTAACAGTAATTAACTAACTTAGCAATGACTGTTCTCCTGCTTAAAATGGTCCGACTATCGAATAAAATTAGAACGAGTAGAAAGAAAGCGCTTGAAAACGTAAGGCGACCTCAATAGGGCGTGGCTTAGCGGCCATGAGGTTATCTCTAATTGGTCGGACGAGTCTGTTTTCTGTTTTTGTAATAATTTACATTATAATTGATCTCTCTTTGGCATGAGTTTGATTTTAAAATAATATTTATTTTAAAGTGTCCTATTTTAATTATTATCCACATAAAGGATAAAGGAAAACACAAACGGTTTTGTCACGTGAAAGTTGTTATTTTTCTTATCGATGGTCATTTCTGATTACAAGATAAAAATAAGCTGTTGGTGAAAATTATATAGAAAATGATTACAAATAGACTTGCGTTAGACACAATTATTTCCAATATACTGATATATATGTATATTTATTCATTTATTATGTTTCACTGGATGATTTTGATGGCTTCACGGCGTTTTGCATTTTGAGCCACCAACTGCCCTCTACTGGATAACACCTTTTCATGACGATGTTTGCAGACTGTTCTTTTATTTCTTTCTTATGACGCTTTGTGTTTCTACGAAATCATACCGACATGAGCGACTCGTTTCCGCTGTCATTTTCACTCACAGCACCTCGACATAAAATATCAGCCTCCATATTATACAGAAATATCACTGTATGAATAAATCTGTTAAAAACTTCAGGAATGCGAGTGTGTCGGCGAACTTAAAAATCAAATCAGCCGGACACTAATACATGTAACACACGGAAATGCTACGTAGTGCGTAAAATTGAAACATCCTAGATCAAATAGGTCAGTGAGGTCTCATAAAAAACTCTCAAAACCATATTGTTGTATATGCCATCCAGGACCATTTGCTGAGCGAATTTAACGGCATATCGTGCCCGTCATGGCGTTGTTGACAAGGGTCTGAGGAATGCGTTGTAGGAGCGTCATAGATGTGTTGTCGAGTGTAAGAAGCTGATTGGCTGTTCCAGTGTGACGGGGGTTCTTGTCCCAGATCGCAGGGGTTAGACAATAAGAATCCAAACAGCAGCATTTCCATTAATAACACAACATAGATGGTATTTCTATCTCTCTGTGGTTGCAAGTAGCTTGCGCTCTCAAAAAAAAACTGCTGTTCTAATTATAACAGACGACTCGAATAATTCTTCATATTTATTCAGTCACTTAGACCAATAAAATACATCCCCGAAAAAGGTAAGTGACACAAATCTATAGGTCTTATAAGCATCTCAATTCATTTCGACATGCTTGACTTCTTTTAGTGTAACTGGATTCATTCAGATCAGTGGTAAATAAAATTGTGTGAATGCGGGTTAATAAATGATGATTGTGACGTTATTGACAGATATCAGATTGTAAAGTTAAAATGCTCCGTTTTTTGTCATTTAAATGCATTGAATAAAGCCCTCATGTAGGTTTGCTTATAATAAATGACACAAGATGCATTTAAAGCCCTGTTTGAAGTATTTATTCTATTTAAAATGCATAAATTAAAAGTGAAAGTGACCTGGGGCTTTTTCATTTTTTAATTGTTTATTTTTTTGTTTGTTTGTTGTTTATATATGTTTATATATCTTTATTGTTATTGTGGCTGTCGTTAACAATATTTTTTTCTTTCAGAATAAAAATATTTTTTTTAGGAAAGAAATGGTGATGGAGAAGCCCAGTCCCCTGCTGGTAGGGCGGGAGTTTGTGAGACAGTATTACACACTGCTCAATAAAGCACCAGACTTTCTGCACAGGTATACCTTATAAAATCATCATTACATTACCTCTTCTTTCAATTGCATTATCATATTAACAATACCAATTATTAAATAAAACATTTTTGTGATGCAGATTTTATGGACGAAACTCATCCTACGTCCATGGCGGTCTGGATTCGAATGGGAAACTTTCAGAGGCAGTCTATGGGCAAGCAGTAAGTTTTAAAGATTGTGAAAGTTGTGTGTTCAGGTAAGCTGAATTGTACGTATATTTATCTGTTGGCTTCATCTGCAGGAGATACACAAAAAGGTTATGTCCTTGCAGTTCAGTGAGTGCCACACTAAAATCAGGCATGTGGATGCCCATGCTACTCTGAGTGATGGTGTGGTTGTTCAAGTGATGGGAGAGCTTTCCAATAATGGACAGCCCATGAGGAAATTCCTACAGACATTTGTGCTGGCCCCAGAGGTGTGTAGAACTACAATATACCATTAATATTATTACATATTTTTAATTGATTCATCCTACATTTAGTATTTTATCATTATACAAGTACAAACCGGCGCCACAGTGGCGTAGTGAGTAGCACGTTCGCCTCACAGCAAGAAGGTCGCTGGCTCGAGCCTTGGCTGGGTCAGTTGGCATTTCTGTGTGGAGTTTGCATGTTCTCCCTGTGGTTGTGTGGGTTTCCTCCGGGTCCTCCGGTTTCCCCCGTCCAAAGTCCAAAGACATGTGGTATAGGTGAGTTGGGTAGGCTAAATTGTCCCTAGTGTATGAGTGTGAAAGTGTGTGTATGGATGCTTTCCAGAGATGGGTTGCGGCTGGAAGGGCATCCGCTGCGTAAAAAATATGCTGGATAAGTTGGCGGTTGATTCCGCTGTGGCGACCCCGGATTAATAAAGGGACTAAGCCAACAAGAAAATGAATGAATGAAGTACAAACCTGAATTTGTGAGTTTGAATGGAGATTTGCACATCTGGTCTCTGCAATTTCTTTGCAGAACTGTTGAAGCTTTGTCAGGTTGATTAGAGAATGCGAGTAAGGCCTTTTTGTTTCTTTTAAACACACCCATAAAGTCTCAATTAAATGGAGATTTGGACTCCCACTTTGCTATAGGGCTCAACCTATGTAAACAGCCACTATATTAAGACTGTGTGTGTTAAGGGTTGTTTAGTCAAATCCATCAACTGACCCTGGTGTTGTTGTAATGCTGCATGCCCTGTTTTATTTGGACCACAAAAAAAAAAACTAATAAAACATAAATGGTTTGAGTAAACAGTTAACATAAACAGTTTGAGTCAAATTAACATTAATAGAAAAAGACAAATTAAAATCCTTGAACCTTCTTGTTTGTTGTGAATGTACAACTGATGACAGTGTCAGTCTCACTATCATATACCAAAAAAAGACTTTTAGCTATTCACTGCCATCTAGGTGAACACAAGAAGGGCTGTTTAAAATAAATTCTATGCTATTATTTAAAAAAAGAAAGAAAGAAGGGCATGCAGCATTAGAACAATGCCAGGGTGAGTAAATGATGTCTAATTTTGGGCGAATGATGTCTTTAGTAGCTACTTTAGCAAACTAACAATTAGCCTTTTAAATTTGACTTTAAAATTATGACTAGTCTTAAAATGAAAAAAAAAAAGGATTCCTTTAACTAGAACTAGCAGTTTATGCTCCTGCTCCCACAACATGCGATTTATTTTTTAAATATTTTTAAAGATATTTCTGAATATGCTTAGGCCTGTGTTCTTTTTGTAAAACAAATCTATTTGAAAAAGACAGAGAAAGATACATTATGTAACAGTAAAGATGCATCATGGCAAACACTGAATATTGTCAAATAAAAAAAAAACACAGGAATTAGGAAAAAAAAGTAATAAGGATGTTCATCAATGTATTATTAATAATAAACATAGTAATATTTGAATTATCAATTTAGTAATAATTTGCTCTTTAAATGTACTGCCTTTTTCTTCTTAATTGGTGTCTAGGGTTCTGTCGCAAATAAGTTTTATGTCCACAACGACATCTTCCGATATGAGGACGAGGTCTTTGGGGACTCTGAGGCTGAGCTTGATGAAGGTTTGTTAAGAATTATTAAATGTTATTGCATTTACTTTGATTTAATAGATAAGGCATCTATAGACCGGCTATTCTAGAAAAGAATTGTAGCATGTGTTTTTGGATAAGCTGTTCTAACCTTGTTACACTTTAAAAGGATAGTTAAACATTTACTCACTAGTTACTCTGCCACAAGTGGTTCTAAACTTTTATGAGTTTCTGTTGTACACAAAAGAAGACATTTTGAAGAAATCCAAATCCCCTTTACCATCGACTTCCATAGTAGATAATATGGTTATAGGTTGCCAGCTTTCTTCAAAATATCTTAATTTGTGTTTAACAGAAGAAAGTCAAACAGGTTTGGAACAAGTAAAGGGTGAGTAAATGTTGACAGAATTTTCAGTTTTGAGAGAGATACCTTTAAGCCTTATTTACGTTCTTCTTGGACAACAATGATTTTCATTTGCATCTGCTTTTATTATTCTTTCTCACTTTTAACTTTTTATCCAATTGGTCCAGTTCACTTTACTTTGCGTGCGTGCATAAATGATCTGTGGCTATTTATATTTTGTGTCATTTTGAGATGGATGTGATATATAGTTGCCTAGCAACTAGCGATTAAAATTGCAATAGTCCAAACATCAGCACTGCTTCTGCATTTGAGCTAGAAACTTCATGTTTTTTACATGAAAATCCCCCTCTTCATAAACAACAAATTGGCTTAAGTACCATTTTATATAAAAGCTTTACAAATCGTCTAAATAACTTCTCACCCAATGAATCTGTTAAATTTTTTCCTCTCTCTTAGACGTTTGTAGAAAATGTAAGTCTTCTTAGATACAGTATTCATTTATTTTAATACAATTTATAACAAAGGAAAATACTTCTGTTTATTAAACTGCATTGTTATATCTTAAAATAACCTTGTGTTTATTTATTGCTTTTTGCACAAAGTCTGAACAGACTGGACAAATTAAACTAGAACTAGGGTTAGCTAAAGGTATTCTTAATTACTGCATGTGCACATCAAATTGAGTGTAAATAAATTCTTCTTGCAATTCACACAACCTTATTTTTGTGTGGATGACAGGATATAAACTGTTGATTTTTGTTTGTTTGTTTCACCAATGGTTCACCTTTTTCAAAATATACCCTGACAGAGTCAGAAGAGGAGACTGATGAGCCAGAAGACAGACAACCATCACCTGAACCCCTCCAGGACAATCCCAGTAATGCAAACTGCTATGAACCCCATCCTGTGAGGTAACCCACATTTCAACTTAAATGAAAACCTACTTGAACTAAAATTGTTGTGGATTCTCAGTCCAGTATGAATCTACCAGACAAATCAAGGCTGTAGATATGCTCTTGACATTTGTGTGGACTTATAAATCTAAGCCTCCTCCCAGCACAAGTTCTCTTTTGCACATTTGAAAACAAGATTATATCTAATACTTGTCAATAAGTGTGTCCCATGATGCAAAAGTTACATGACACAATTTTACATTAAATCGAGCTTTGTGGTGCTGACTGCTGGAATGGAAGCAGACTTATGACGCAAGTAATCTTTATTTATTTATTTTTATTTTTTTATCTGTTATTATTTTTATTTTTATCATAATCATTGGAGATCCAAACGACCTTGACTTTAAGTTACTTTGACACCCCCTTGTTACCCATGTTGTGCACAGTATGTCTCACTTAGAAATGAATATGAATTAATTCTTTTCGGCTTAGTCCCATTACTAATCTGGGGTCGCCACCGCAGAATGAGCTGCCAACTTATCCAGAATATGTTTTATGCAGCTGCCCTTCCAGCTGCAACCCATCACTGGGAAACATCCATACACACTCATTTACTATGTACAATTTAGCTTATCCAATTCACATGTACTACATGTCTTTGGACTTGTGGGGGAAATTGGAGCACCCAGAGGAAACCCACGCGAACACGAGGAGAACATGCAACTGACCCAACCGAGGCTCGAACCAGTGACCTTCATGCTGTGAGGCTATCGTGCTACCCACTTTGCCACTGTGACACCCCTTACTGTATAAATGAAAAAACTTATTAGTATGCAGTTAGAACGTCTCCAAAATTCATGCCTTGAAAACAGAAATATCTCTGTATGGATGAGTTGTTTTTATAGTTTTCAGGGTTTTTCAAACTTTTTCACTGCAATCACAGTTGTCATTGTGATTTTATACCACAGTTTAACAAGTAAGATCTTAATATCATGTGACTTTTTATGTTCTATACTTTCTTAAATGTAGTGGATCTGTCCAAAAACCCACAGTTGCAGGTTTGGTCCCTTAGAGCGTGCATTGGTAACAGAAAGTAAGCAACGCTGTCCCTGTTTTTAGAAAGCCAAAGTTCAATGCCACAGCATACATTAAATCTACTCTACCTGCTGTAGTATTTTGGGGTAAGCATATCCCGTCTGACTGCATTCAGGATTGTGTGTGCTCACGATTCAGAATTGGTGATGTCAGGAAAAGCTCTCCACTGTTGAATTATGTTAATTAAATATTATTTGGTAGAAAAATATAAAATGTTGTACATTTTATATTCATACAAAGGTTTTGTACATCATTTTTGTTTTTGTAGCTATAGGTTTTTTTTTATGTGAAGTACTTTTCATGCTTCATTTGTCGAAAATCACGTTAATATGTTTTTCACCTTCAGCTGTAACAATGGTGTGGAAGAATCTCATGAGGAAGCAATTATGGACGTTGAGTCTGAAGTTGTTCCAGATCCCAAGATTGAGGAGCCCAAGCTCAAGGTAGAGGAGAAGGTTGTAGAGGATTTTGAGGAGAAAGCCCTGTCTCCTGTTCCACTGGAATCACCACCCAACATACAAGAACCACCAAAAGTAAATCTTGACATTTTTAAATATAGAAGTAGATTATTTTACACCCAACAACACTGATCAAATGAGACAGTAGTTCTTTTGTTTTTACTATTGGTATATTTGTTACTGAGAATTTATACTAAATTATCTTGTCTCTGCCAGACTTCTTCCTGGGCTTCAGTGACCAGCAAAAATCTGCCTCTAAGTGGAACTGTTCCATCTGCTGGAGCTCAACCACATGTTGTTAAAGCACCAAACACACAGGTATGTCCTTATGAGTTCTAGTCAACGTGTGGTTTATTTTCATTCTTCTACATTTCACAACATACAACTGGAATGAAATGTCTTGTCTTGCAAGACCACGGTGCTACATAAATAAATATAATCGTAAATGCAGACACAGCACTGGACATGAGAGCAATTTTTGCATGCCTAACATGGAGCAGTAATCTAAGGCCCAATCCCAATTCTATGTAATTTTTGTACCCCTTCACCTTGGCCCTCAAAACCGAGTGTGAAGGGGAAGGGCATCAAAATTTACCTCTAAGAAATGGGACACCACTACAGCACCTGCACACATCATCATATGTCATCGCGATCTCTTGCTTCATAATGACGATTGCGACTGCTGTAGTTATTCCAGTTGCCTTATTTTTTAGCATTTTATCTTCAGGAAATCACTGAAGGCGTATATTATGTTATCGTAACTATATAATGTGGCAATAAAATTGTTACTATACTGCGCATTTACACAGTGGCCACAATCATCTATGTAAACGCACAAAAACAACATTAACATTATACCAGACACTATAAAAAGCTTATTCCCAGCCACTATCCTGCCGATGTGGCTGGTGTATTCTGGGAAATTTTCTTCGAGTGTGGTCCTGAAAAATCTTCGTTCGAAGAAGTATTTACCCCCTGCCCTTAGCCCTACACCTTCAAGCTAAAGAGAATTGGGATACCCCTACCCCTTCACAAGAACATGCAAAACGAGGGGTAGGGGTAAAAGGAAGGGCTAAGGGGAAGAATTGGGATTGGGCCTAACTATACATTTACTATAAATGGTTAACCATACACATCACCTAAGACAGACTTTGAGTTCTTTACGTAAAACTGAAACAATATTGTGCAAAATAGATATTTAAGGTTGAAAAAGTAAATAGTGCAGCATGATTTTTGGTACATTCACATTATTTACTGTATTCAGTGCTTGTAAGATGGAGTTTAAGTAGTGTCTGGTGCATATAGAGAGAGGAGTGTTTCCCAATTTATAAATGCATCAATATCATTTGATTCCTTTTTAATACAATTCTGTTGACCCAAAGTTACTTGAACCACGTTTCATGTGCATGTCTTTGATTATTTATGTATTTATTTATTTATTTTATTTATTTATTTATTTTTTTACGAGTAGCCGAGAGTTGAGAGCAAGCCAGAGGTATCATCAGCTTCAATCCGTCCACGTGACCAGCGCATCCGTGACAGACCTCCAGTCACATCAAGAGGGCCTAGATCTGGTAAGAATCTAGAATATGCGAAATTCTCTGTGCTTGATGTGGCTTTCTTTATAGCTCTTGTTGTATTAATTTAACATTTTGAACAAGAGACAGACTTTAACAATATTTAAATTCTTTGGACAGTTGATCTGAAATGTTATTTCTTCGTTATGTCTTACTCCACAAGGTTCCCTTTAAACAAAAACAAGTTTCCCTTGAATCCACTTAATCAGAGTATTTTGTAAAATATACAAAACATAATAAAAAGACAAATAATCAAATATTTATAATTATATGATTGACTAATGATTAGAAGTGAATAACTAAAATAACTAATGAAGATAAATTCATATAAAGAAAGAAAATAAAACATAACACATAATACGTTGTTAAATTTTGCAAGAGCCACAGAAGTTATGAAACCAAAAATGTCCTAAGTATTTGTTTCATACAAGCTAGAGCACACTTTCCTTAATGTCATTGTGTAAGCGTGAGTGTGGTTTCTATATAACAGTCCAACGCTCAAGTTACTGGGTGAGAAACCTTTTAGACACAATTTTTGTGGGGGTATTTTTCTGTTTGTCGGAAATGCCCACCACCAGATCACCCTGTAGCCGAAATCCAATGCACAGTCTTTTGGATGAGACATTAAATGGATGTCCTGACTCTCTGTGGTCATTACAAATCCCATGACACTTCTCGTAAAGAGTAGGGGTGTAACCCGGTGTCCTCACCAAATTCCCTTCATCGGCCCTTACCCATCATAGCCTCTCAATCATCCCCATCCACCGAATTGGCTCTATCACTCTCTCCTCTCCACTGAATGACCTGTAAATCTGCTTTTTGTTTTAAGCATTTGAGACCATGATTATTTTGGTACATTTCAGAAGGATTCAGCCATTTTGAACAAACTGTTTAAATAAGTTTATAAAAATCAGTTATTATGACAGGGACTTGACATCGTTGGTTAGTTTTAAAAGTCATATTTGTTTAACCATAGAAGGCTTAAAACCAAACTGGTTGTCATAAAAAAAAAAAAAATCTGCAATTGTTGTTTATTCAGATGACTATATGGTCAATAAGTTTGGTCACTAATTGGACAGTTTTATACACAATAATTTGTTCTCAACCTCAACTCAAAAGTTCAATAAACTTTGGTTAGTGGCATGTTTATTGTAATCTTCAGTATGCACAAAATTATAAATCGATTCCTCTTGCTAAATTTTCAAACTGCTGATATCAGTTTTGATTTCAATCACTCCATTCACACTAATTTGATTGTTTACTTTTTCTTATATCATTAGATGGTGGCTCATCCTCTGAACCTCAAGCTGGAAAACCACATTTCAGCTTCGTAAATAAAGGTAAGTGTCATTTTTTTGTTGACTTTTTTTTTGCTCAGTGCCATTGTTATATATGCAGACAAAATGGTGCTGATCCCTACAAAGTCAAAGCAGGTGAAATCTTTTTACCTAGGAAGGACTGATGAGTCAAGTGAAATGGACAGCAGGAGGGTGGTCCGCTATCCAGACAGTCATCAACTGTTTGTTGGAAATCTCCCTCATGACATTGATGAGAGTGAACTCAAAGACTTCTTCATGAGTAAGAGTTGTGTTTTTTTTGTGTGTGTGTGCGTGTTTTTTGTTGGAAGTAGCTGTGGTAACCACTGCATTGATCACTAGTCTCTGATATTTCTTAATCTTCATGTTTGCTTATTGAATCTCTCTCTTTTTAAGCATTTGGAAATGTTGTTGAGTTACGAATCAACACCAAAAGCACTGGAGGAAAGATTCCCAATTTTGGCTTCGTTGTCTTTGATGATTCAGAGCCGGTGCAGAGAATTTTGGGAGTGAAGGTAAGGAAAAGCTTTTTTTGTTTTGGTAAAAAAAGTTTTAAAGCATCCATCCGTTCTTCCATTCGATGACCAAATTTCATACTATTTCGCTAAATATTAAAATGATGGTTAACATTATTATTATTATTATTATTATTATTATTATTATTAATATTATAATTTGGTTAATAAAAACCTGCTTTATCTCATCAAACAGTTCTTGTTTTAAATTTGGCTCACAATATTTTTGGGTAAATGAATATCGTTTCTATAAATCATGGTAGAAATGTACAGTCAACAATGTCCACCCCCCCTCCCTCACAAATGATGCATCCCTGCTTTTAAGTTTTTCTCCAATTGTGCTCGTTTCTGTCATTTTGTGTTTAGCCAATCATGTTCCGTGGAGAAGTTCGTCTAAACGTCGAGGAGAAAAAGACAAGGGCGATGCGTGAACGAGAAACCCGAAGTGGAGGAGATGATCGTCGAGACATGAGGCGCAGTGATCGGGGGCCGGGTGGTCCGCGGGGCATTGCCGGAGGAAACATGATGCGAGAGCGAGACGGCAGAGGCCCGCCTTCACGTGTCGCCACTGTCCCCAAGCCAGGCTTGGCTTCCGGAAGGGGCTCGGGTTCCAATGAGGGCCGCTTTACTGCTCAGAGGCGTTGAGAGGAGCTCCCCCTGTAGTTTGGAAGTAGTACGATCTTCATTTATTCTGATATTGAGAAGTCTATGTAAAAAACATACATACTTCAGTTTTTTTTTATAATCTTCCTTACTCTTTGTTTTACACTTGCATTTTTGCCTTTGGAATGTCAGCTGTTTCTGGTGAAGCAGTTCAACGACTTGAACAACCTAATGACTCATAACACACTATTCACTTTAAATTGGAATCGTGCTGCAAATCCTCTGGTTTGTTAATTATCAAATGGAAACAATTACAAACTTTGTGGGGAAACAAGTCAGTTAGGTGTTTTCAGTGCCGTTCGAAGTTTAACCTCTGCTCTGTGGCATTTTGTATTAGATAACCATCTAGTTTCTGTAAACTGTGCAGATGGAGACATGGCCTTTTCTTTTCATTTTCTTGGTTTTGTTTTATTTTTCAGGCTAGCCTTTGATCCGTATTATTTTGAGTAATTACACTGAATGGCTCATTAATAAGCTTAAGGCTACCTGAAGTTGTAACTGTGAGCTAACACAATTTCAGCTTTATAAAACTGTAAAGAAAGACAAGAAATGATTTAAGTTTGTAATCTAAAAAAAAAACTAAGATAAGGGAGGAAAAAAGATGTTGTCCTCTCCAATTCTGTTTTTATATAATTCTTGTTTTTCTTTTTATTGTACAGGTTTGACAGCATTTTATGTTCTGTGTCTGCCTGAAAAAGTGTATGGAGCAGTAATAGATGCGTTTGTAAAGGTACCATGATTTTTGTGCAAAGGCGTTTCAGATTTGAATGTTTTTTCCTTAAGGCAGAGTCACTTTATGAAATTGAAATTCTCAATTTTTTTATATCAGTTTTCATTATCTAAATCTCATTTTGTGATGTGCGTTTCAGTTTACATCCAAGCCATTGTTCTTTTTTTTTTTCACAACAGTATTCATACAGGGTACAGAGAAACCTTGCTGGTGTATTTCTGATTGTCCCAAATAGACTAGTTTTGCATTCAAACTGAAGTTATTGTTATCAATAGCATTTTTTTTAAAAGCACTGATTAGAAAAGTAGTTCAAAATACATGAGATGGAAGAGGCTTCATTAATGTATGTTTTATACATTTGTGTTTGCAAGTAGAGTTTTTTATTTTATTTTATTTTATTTACTCCAAATGTCCATATTTGTCTGGTCACAATGCGGAACCCGTAAATGCCGTTCTTCATGAATTGGAGGAACCCTAGGTACAGTAGAGTGGACACTGTTTTCTTTTTACGGTGGTACTCAAAAGTCTAAAATTTGCACTGATTTTGTAAGTACAGTTTGATGTAGCGCTATTTTTGATGTTTAATGTCTTCCGTGTCAGGTAGATTGCACTATTTGCAGTATTTCTAGGACAATCCTCATCAGGGACATTGTATTTTCTTTTTTATTTGTTCATTAGTTTTGGGGACAACTTGTTCTCTACACAAAGACATTTTGGTTACAGATACCTTTACTATTTGAAAGATTTTGGAAGAAAGTATATCAGTAATTCCTGCCTAGAGACTTTCCCCATCCATTCTACCTAGCTCGTACATGTTCTCAGTTTGGGAACTGGTACGTTTTAATTACTGTGTAAATAAATGCCACAATGGCCTTTCTGTTTAGACTTAAAGCACTTCAATCAGCCAAATACGTTGTACGTTTGATTTACAGGGGAGAAAAACAAAGAAGACGACATTACACAATAGGGCTTGGTCAAATAACTGTGCTTTTCATCCCAAAATATGCATCAGACTTCTGATTTATTAAGTTTTGTTCATAATCTGATTCTTTTAACCCTCTTTATCCTAGTGCAAACTGTTTTGATTGTTTTCCATGCAGTTTCTCTAAAGGTTATTATAGCGGCTCTGTTCATTGATGTGGTTTTATTTTGGTGGAACAAGAACATGGACTTGTATTAGCAGGTTGTTAACATATAATTTTACTTGGACTGCATATTTGTGTGAGTAGAATACGTTGCAGCTGGGTGTTTATTTATTACGTTTTGTAATTTTTCTTTTATTTTCATTCAGTTTCAATGTGTTAGACTTCACGTACAATAAACAGAAATCTGTGCTGTTCATTACAAGTGTTGTGGCTTTAATTTCCCACCTACAGTATATTCTCCCAACTTGCTGTACTGTGCAGGCTCATAACAACCTTATTACAGTTGCTTTTTGTTCTTGTTCTGGGTGTTTTTGCATTTTGGTTGCTTTTTTCACACTTAACGTACATTTATTAATGCTATATTTTTGTAATAAGCACACTTTGTTTTTATTAAAAATACAAAATATTTATATTTATATATATATTTTGAATGATGTTGGTAATGTGGCTGAGTTAAAGATGGTTCATTAATGCAGGCCAAGGCTGTCACATATACACTTACATTACCTGAGTTATATGAACCTTAAACATTTATTAAGGTTTAATTGCTCTCTCTTTTTTTATTAATCTTTCCAATAGCTCATCAATAAATGTTATGCCATAGGATTGAACCTGTATGGTTATTTGACCTTTTCAGAGTAACAAAAATATTTACATGGCAGTCTCAAATCTTGAATGCAAAATTTGAGGTCATCTGACTCGGTCGTTTATTTATGTCTTTGATCCACACATTGATTGAAAATGTGTTCTATTTTGATCTGTGTGCATACATTACAAATCTCTTTGTTTGCGCATTGCAAATCCATTCAGTGAATTATTATCTTTAGAAACGTATACATTTGCCAAATGATTCACTGACTAAATTAAAGAGAATTGTATTAAAATGAGCAAAAATAGATGCATGGGAAAGTTTGATAGTGGCACTATAAAAGATTATTGCATATGAAATGTTTGCTACATAGATAAAACGCTTATTGTATTGGAAATCAGTTTGTGATTTGTTCATTCATTCATCCATTTTCTTTTTGGCGTAGTCCCTTTATTAATCTGGGGTTGCCACAGCGGTATGAACCACCAACTAATCCAGCGTTTGTTTTTCGCAGCGGATGCCCATCTCTGGGAAACATCCATACACACTCATTCACACACATACACTACAGACAATTTGGCCTACCCAATTCACCCATACCAGATGTCTTTGGACTGTGGGGGAAACCAGAGCACCTGGAGGAAACCCACGTGAACACGGGGAGAACATGCAAACTCCACACAGAAATGCCAACTGACCCAGCTGAGGCTTGAAGCAGTGACCTTCTTGCTGTGAGGCGACAGCACTTCCTACTGTGCCACCGTGTCGCCAGTTTGTGAGTTAATAAGACTAAATTGTGATTGTTTTAAACTAATAATTGAAAACTAGCTAAAATGTTTGAAGAAAAGTTAGCTAATTTTCTGGACAATACAGAATATATTTATTAGAATGTAACAGATTTAGCAACACAAAATTGTGCAAGAAGTATTTATGAAATAATTTAAAATTTAATTAGACTCGTTTTGTCCGTAGGTCAAGAGTAAAACGGGGAAAATTGGAAAAGACAATCACACTTTGCGAGCAGATGCACGTTCGAATTTATATGAAATTTGTTTATTCAAAGGCATGCCAAAAGCAGCAAACTGGGGAAATACTGCCTTAATAGGTTGAATTCTGAACTATTATTAACATTTTAAAGAGAAATATCAATCCTGTGCAAAATTCCTGTTTATTTTTCAATTCTATACCCTATTTCCAAAATGCGTGTTCTTTCGATATTTTTCGTTTGTTTGCTTGCTGTTTTGAAACGCTACTGCATACCAAACGTCGTTTTTCTATTAATGGATTCAACTAAGTTAATCATTTGCATCGTGTTTATGTGTCAACTGTTTCTTTAAGACATCGTCACTGACACTGTGGTCAGCCACGTATCGCCACGTTTCTGCGCATGCGTGTCCTTGTCAGTTCCGGGCTGGGTGCTGGTGTGTTGCGAGATCAACATCAGACAGCTGCTGTTTAATGACATTTGCTGTCTTCCTCTCCTGGAAAATCTGTTTATTTCACCTGAGGTTCAGTCTGCCTTGTGATCGGCTTTGAAAATATTAGTAAAGCGGACACAGAACGATGGATTTCCTAAGGGGAGTAATGGGTAGCAAACCAGCAGGCCCGCAGCCGACTGGAGCAGAAACAGTGAGCTTATTTACTGCATAAACAAATACATATATGCGTGTAACGTTAAACTAATAAAAAATTAACACAACTTGTAGATTACTGAGACTAACTACTTATCGATCAATTGACAAACAACCCTGATGTAAAGTGAAGAAAGGTTAAATGACATATATATTAAATGACGTTTTTTTTCTTCATAATGATGTGTAACATATATATGAATTCTTTGTGGACTAATTGGATAACTTAAATGTAGTATGCCACACCACGAGGAGGCAATTAGGAACCGTTTTTGTGTGTCTTTCTGTTGAATTGATCTTCAGATTCAGAAGCTGTGTGATCGTGTGGCTTCATCAACCCTGTTAGAGGATCGAAGAGATGCTGTTCGTGCCCTCAAATCCCTGTCCAAGGTGACCAGCAGTTAATGCTTGACATGTTGATGCTTGACATCGAGGTGTTTTAATTATACACTGCATTATACACAATAACAATGCAATAGTGAAAGTAAAATGTCTGTCAGATGCTTTGTTTCCATTTCATTCATCAAAGAATCTTTACAAAAAAAAAAAAGCCATGATGTCTTGAAAGTATTAAGTAGTGTACCTGTTTTCAGTATATATAATTAGAAGTTCAAAAGCATTCATGTTTTCAACTTTCAACCAATGATAGTGTATGCTTTATGTAATTGCAGCATAGTTCAGTTTGGGAATATAGTCAGAGTTAAATAATGTTGTTTGTGTTAATGCACAACAACCTCTTTTTCTATGCCATATAGTGATTGTATTGTAGCTTTTAAATGCTTCTTTGTTAAAATTCTTAACAAGTTAATTTAATGTCATCATTCCACTAAAGGAACATCCCTGACAATGTTACTATGCAACTAAATTTGCAAGCTGCTGTGGGGACTGCACTATGACATTGTGAAACAGTGTTACTTTGTGCAATACACTCTAGCACTGCAGGAATGATAATTTATAAACAATAATCAATTACATGGAAATATATGTACTGTATAGACTCACTGGCTACTTTATTAGCTACACCGTACTAGTACCAGGTTGGACCCCTTTTTGCCTTCAGAACTGCCTTAATCTTTTGTGGCATAGATTTAACAAGTTCCTGGAACTATTCCTCAGAGATTTTGGTCCATATTGACATGATATCATCACATAGTTGCTGCAGATTTGTTGGCTGCACATCCATGATGCCACCACATCCCAAAAGTGCTCTATTGGATTGAGCTCTGGTGACTGTGGAGGCCATTTGAGAACAGTGATGCCATTGTCATGTTCAAGAAATCAGTCTGAGATGATTTGTGCTTTATGAAATGGCGCATTAGCCTGTTGGAAGTTGCCATCATATGATAGGTACACTGTGGTCATAAAGGAATGGACATGGTCAGCAAACAATACTCAGATAGGCTGGGGCCTTGACACAATGCTCAGTTATGACTAATGGGCCCAAAGTGTGTCAAGAAAATATCCCCCACACCATTACTCCACCACCACCAGTCTGAACTGTTGATACAAGGCAGAATGGATCCATTCTTTCATGTTGTTGACGCCAAGTTCTGACCCTGCCATCCGAATGTTGCAGCAAAGATCGACACTCATCGGACCAGGCAACGTTTTTCCAATCTTTTATTGTCCACTTTTGATGAGCCTGTTCAAATTGTAGCATCAGTTTCCTGTTCTTAGCTGACAGGAGGGTCACCTGGTGTGGTTTTCTACTGCTGTAGCCCATCTGCCTTAAGGTTCGACGTGTTGTGCATTCAGAGATGCTCTTCTGCAGACCTCACTTGTAACGAGGGGTTATTTGAGTCACTGTTGTCTTTCTATCAGCTGGAACCAGTCCTCTGGCATCAACAAGGCATTTGCGCTCACAGAACTGCTGCTCACTGGATATTTTCTCTTTTTTGGGCCATTCTCTGTAAACCCTAGAGATGGTTGTGAGTGAAAATCCCAGTAGATCAGCAGTTTCTGAAATACTCAGACCAGCCCATCTGGTACCAACAACCATGCCAAGTTCAAAACCACTTAAATCACCTTTCTTCCCCATTCTGATGCTCAATTTGTACTGCCGCAGGATGGTCTTAACTATAGCTTGCTGCCATGAGATTGGCTGATTAGAAATTTGCAATTTGCGTTAACACGCAGTTAGACAGGTGTACCTAATAAAGTGTCAGTGAGTGTATTATTGTATTTATGTATGCAATAGTTGTTTGTGGGACATGACAAATATTTTTTACATTTCAGAAATACCGTCTGGAGGTTGGCACAATGTCAATGGACCATTTGGTTCGTATACTGCAGACTGACCGGTAGGTTCAAACTTTATTAAAAATATTACATTGAATGTAAGTCATTGTAATGAATCAGTTTGTGTTTAGTTACCGGTGTGAATTGCTTTGTGCTATTTGCTACACATTTTGACTTGGTGATTATTTGAAACAGGTCAGACACTGAAATCCTAGGTTATGCTTTGGACACTTTGTACAACATTGTTTGCAACGACGAAGAGGAGGAACAAGGTATGTTTATATTCCATATTGAGTCTCCCTCTGACATTGTTCCTGCTGGGATTCTGAGTCATTTCATTGTCCATAAAGTGTCATGGGGCTAATTCTCATCTTACTCTTTAATTCCAAGATCATAGTTTTCTTTAAATTGTTCTTGCGTAAACCTTGTTTCAGTCTATTACCAGTCTCCCTTTTACAGTTACTGTTTGATGAGCAGGGAAATATTGTATATCTGATCATCCTCCTTTTTCTTTCCATGTTTAATCCGCCAGATGATTCTGAAGGTAAAGCACTTTTTTGTGCATGATGCTGTCTAACCACTAGCCCGTCCATTCCTGTAGAATACCTCCGCTATGTTTGGCACCAATCCCATAAACAGCTAATTTTGGAGAACTGTTTTACAGTATAATGACATCAGCAGTTTGGTTTAGCTTGGTTTAGTTTAGTCAAGGTTGTTGAGGTAGTTCACTTCAAAATACAAAATTGTCATCCTTTACTCTCCTTCATGTCATTCCAAACCCATGCAGCTTTTGTTCATCCTCAGAATTTGTTCACCCAAATCTGTGACGCTTCACAATGTTTTTATACAGATATCAAAAAAGTATCCACTTCGAATTAGGGGTTTAATGCCATGATTTATAAAGACGATTTTATTTACATGTAAACATTAATTAGCTAACTTGCATGAATAGACTTTAAGTGGAGGAGTAGAGATCTCTCTGGTTTAAATAAATATGATCTCTTCATTTTTGTTTGAAGATGAATAAATAACTCAAAGAATTGTTTAGTTTAAGGTCTAGTGTAATACAACTTCTGTTGTTCTGCTCTTTGTCTGCTTGTTTTTTTTTTATATTTTTATTTGTATTATTATTAATTGTTTGTTTTTGTTGTGAAGAAAGCCAATGAAGTTGACATGACATTAAATAAGAGGATGAAGAAATTGTTGGTAGATAAGAAAATTACCGAAAACCTATTTTTTTTTAACGATGGGTAATTTAGTTCCTCCTCCTTTTTATTAGCTAATTTAACTGCAGATCTGCTAAAACATTTGTACTCCTTTTGCACTGATTATTGTTGGTTAATAATGAATTGGATAAACATAAAAGTTACTTTCATATTAGAAAATATTTGTTGACCATGATCAACATTTATTTGTTCCCTCTGTAGGTAGATTATTATATATTACCTCTAGGCAGAAATTTCAGTCGTAAAAACTGTGCTCGTCAGTCTATTGCTTGGTGTTTTTTGAGGCTGAATATGAAAGTCTTTTTCAGAACAAGCACTGGGTTAGTATTAAGCTATAGCTGGTGTGCTTTGTGTTTTCTGATTTTATTTATTTATCTTTTTTGCTTTTCCCTGCTTTCCAGTTTTCTAATCTGTGGGTTGATGTGCTTTCTTCTGTTTGTATTAATACACTTTCTGTCAGCAGTGGTTACACTGCACTTCCATTTGAAGGCTTGATAACATGCACTGAAAAGTTCTTTTTCTGGCTCTTTGCGGTTAAAGTGTGATAAGATTTATCATAAAATCCCCCCTTCCTTCCTAGTGTCCACATCTGTTTCCTCCTTTTTTCTGTAGTGTCTCTATTAAACTGATCAGATAAGTTAAAAGCAACAAAAATGCATTTCTCTGTACATCGTTTTCTGTTTCAGAAGAGAACCAGCAAAAGCAGGAGGATGATTTGGGAGCTCAGTTCACTGACAAGTTCATCCAGGAGCCAGAAAACATCACTCTCCTTCTTACACTGTTGGAGGTGATCTTAAACTGATGATATATCAGACAGAAAAGCTGGCAGATGAAGAGATCTTTTGTTGTTTTCCATACTCTCTTGACATTTGTTGACTGTATTGTTTTTATTAGGAGTTTGACTTCCATGTTCGCTGGCCAGGTGTGAAGCTTCTAACTGCACTTTTGAAAAATCAGTGTGCTCAGGTCCAGGGCATCGTCTTGGTCAGCCCAATGGGTGAGTTAAAGATTCTTCTCTTCTCATGTATTTAGAGAATTGTGCATCAGTGCAAGATTTGTGTGTCAGATTCTTTAACAGAATGGCTTTTACATGAATGGTCAGAATAACCGCTATGGCCTTTTTACTTGTTTAATAGTTGAAATCCTGGTAGTTCTGTAGATTTTTACTTACTAAACTACTAATATGGCCATATCGGTCATTCTGACCATTCATGTAAGACTGTGTCCAATTTAAAAATGTGGTGCAGCAAGCTTTAAGCTTCCCTGCCTTTCCTGTTTTCAAAATAAGAGTCCCATATACATAGTAATGCAAAGTAAAAAAAAATTGTAATCTCACTAGAAAAAATTGTGGCCAATCAAACTGTGTGAACTTTTTGTTCTGATTAGCCTGTATTTTTTTTCCACTGGGATTTTGGAGAACGAAGAAACAACTGTGTTTTAGGCTCATGGTTTGTCACTGCCATGTGCTGAACTTATGTGCTGAACTTAGCTTTTTTCAGATTTAATTTTTATTATCAAACAAAAAATACCTATCGTCCAGCACATGGAAAGCCATCATCCAACATATTTGTGTCTGAATATTGTTTTGAATAGAAAAGCACATTAAAGACTATACACATGAAATACAAAATTCACAAAGGTGTATTGTCTGAAAAAATGTAAATTCTGTCTTTATGTACCACGTTGCATAATGACAGAATGTGTGGCCGAAAAATCACATGTGAGCTGACACACTTGGGTTTGTTTGAGGATACACCATCTGTGAATAACAGATAATACCTTTGGAAATAATGTTCAGTTTGTTGCACAGAATGATCATTTTGCTTCATAAAACCTCAGTCAGGAGCCGTGTGGATATTAATTGATATGTTTGTGTATATTTAGGGAATCTGATGATGACAAATTTATTCATAGTCTGTTTATATAGTTAATGGCAGAGTGCAGAAAATATGTGTAACATGCTAATTCAGCTTCAGAATTATGAATAGTTATTATTCTGATAGCTAGTATTCTGATGTTAGAACTCTCCTCAACCACTTAAACCAGGACCACTTTAAAGCCATTTCAAGTCTACCACCCTAAGTCTATACACAATTTTGCATTTTAATCAACCGTAGGCCTACGCAGTATAATTGTTTTAACAACTATAATAATACTAAAATTACATTTTGTTTTAGCATATAATATAAATAACCCTATTTTTTAACATTACATTATTTTTTCATTAGGTTTGAATAGAGCAGAGTACTTCTTTTTATGACTATTTTGTTTGAAAGCTTAGTGTTGAGGGGTAAATCTTTAAAATAAAAAAGTTCTACAGAAGAGAACTCTCGGGAGAATTTGTGTGTCTATTTTCACAGAAAAAAAATTGGGGTTCTCATTTTATCCAGAATTGTGCAGCTCTAGTTTAGGGCCACTGGAGAGCTGCTGTTTGAAAAGAATTAAGCAGCCATATATGTAAATTTTTATTTTATTTGTTTGGAAAAGAAAAAGATTAAACATCAGGACTGATCAAAGAACATTCTAATGTATACATTTATTTTATTCAACTTCAGTATGACACCTAAGATTATCAATGACAGTTTAAATCTGTCTCTCCAGCGTGCTTCAGGATGGCAGCAAAGAGAATGCAGCATTTAGTTTCACCTCAATATAAACCAGCACTGAACTGCTCATCTACACTCTCCAAAAAAAAAAAAAAACTAAAATACACAATACTTAGTTGCTCTTGGGATATGCGATGAGTTTGACTGCAATTTTTAAATTCAATGTTGTGGACCAAACGCAGATGTTTGGTCATGTTGATTGTGACACCTTGCTTGAAACATATTCGTTTTCTAGAACATTTACACTTAGATTTGCCACCATACTTTGCAAAAGGTAGCCACACTTTTGAGCACTTTATGCGGTTCATATTATTAATATTTACATTATTGTTCAAGGTCTTGGTATTTAGCTAGCGCAGAAGGTCTTGCCAGATTGCCAAATGAAAACGTGCGCATAGGAATCAAGATTTTACGTTTATAAAAGTATTTGATTCTGAGTGTATTCAATTCCACAATTGGAATCATTTTCGACTCCCCACCCTACCTTTTAACAAAATTTTCAAATTACAGCATTTACAAAAAGTCAAAATGACTGCCTCTGTGATTCTAGTGTTGACACTTTGCATTTAGTAATCTGCTTTTAAAATCATTTAAAAGTTTCACAACAAAAGTGGTTGTGGCCTTTTAAAAGTGGTTTGAGATTTATTTTGTGTTGTACTGCATGCAACAAAACTACAACACCCTTTTGTTTGGGTAATCCCTGAATAGGCGCCACTCCCTAAAATCTAAGAAGCTACACATGTTGTTAATATGAGGCCGGAGGGCAGCTTTTAGTGGTTAAAGGCTTTAATGTATGCTGATTAGAGTATGTCTGGAGTGACATCTGCTTATGCAATGTGAATATTGCGAAGAGAAATTAGCCTAATGTGTTCAAATCAAATATATTTAAATAAAACAAATGCAAGTGCTTTGTGAAGGTTTATTGAATTTTTTTTTCCCCAAAAGTAGGAAAGTCTTGCAGACCCTCTGGGGCCTTATGTTGTATGACCCTTATGTTAAATATTCATAAGCCATTGTTTTGACCACTTGAAATAAGAAAAAAGAGGGGTTTTTTTGTGTGTGTGTGTAATGTGAAATATTTCTGCCCCTCATATGAGTATTTTCTTAAATATGGTGTCTACTATAACTTGTGCCAATGTCTGTGCTGATTGAGGAATACGACACTACATTTAAACCATGTTTTTTTAAATTCTGTGAATGTTGTCTCAATGCAGGAGTGTCCAGGTTAATGGATCTTCTTGCTGACTCCAGAGAAGTTATACGTAATGATGTAAGTGTTTTTGCTGTACATTTACGTGAGTGTTCCTACAGGAAGTCTCTGTTGAAATTGAATCTAATCATTATGCTTTTTTCCCATTAAGGGTCTCCTTTTACTGCAGCAGCTAACCAAAGGCAACGCTGCAATTCAGAAAATTGTGGCTTTTGAAAACGCATTTGAGAGGCTTCTTGATATTATCACAGAGGAGGGTTCAAGTGATGGAGGTAAACGGTTAACAAACCCGTTTTGTTTTTGAGAAGGAAATGTATACCACACAATTCCAGAAATGGCAGGATTGTTAATTAACCTTTACCTTCACCTCACAGGTATTGTGGTGGAGGACTGTCTCCTATTGTTGCTCAACCTGCTGAAGAACAACAGCTCCAACCAGAATTTTTTCAAGGAAGGCTCTTATATCCAAAAGATGAAGCCGTGGTTTGAGGTGGGGGATGACAACTCTGGCTGGTCTGCACAGAAGGTCACCAACCTCCATCTAATGCTACAGGTCTGATATATATATAAAAAAATCCATTTCATATTTTGTGCTAGCTTGGTGTTACAAAGCGTAAATATGCTTAAAATGAATTGTAAATAAAACATCAGCAGGATTGGAATTAAAGCTGCATTATATCAGAATAAAGTCAGTATCACAATTTGGCATTATATGAACAGGCTTCCCACGTGTCATGGACATTCTGGATATATATATATATATATAAATTCCAAGTCATGGAAATTCATGAATTTGTGTTTGTTGCTTTACATTTAACTTTCATTTATCAAAATGTAGTTTTTTTATGCTTCTATTTTTTTGTACCACATGGTTTTACACCTATTGTTATGTCTATTTTTCCCACTCCATTTCATTACGTTCTTGCTCATCCACTGTCAGTCTCTTAAAAGGGTCATGAACTGAGAAAACTAGACTATACTAGTACTATAAAAATATCCTGAAAGTTTCAGAGCTTAACTTTGTTGTTACACTAAAACAGCTTATATTGAAGCCAGTTTGCCAAAATGATGCAAAATGAAATGTTCTCCGCTGATTTAGTAGTGGATAAACCTCACCTACACAGACGATCAACGTCTACTTCGCTGCCAGTTCATCCTTGTTAATATTAAAAACAGTTAGCCAATCACAGAAGTGGCTACTTCAGTCAACAGTCTGCCATGCCCAAAATTAGATGACTGCTGAGAACATTACAAAAATAAGTTGCGGTACTTCAGGGCTCTTTTAAATTATACACAGTCACCAAACTGTACCTGTTAACTAAGGGTAGCATGCCAGGATAATATAAGAGCTTTGACTTCAAAATTTTAAAAACTTTAAAAACTGGGTGCCAAAAAATAGGAGACTGAAAAGCTGAATATGAAATTTGTAAAACTACTATTGAGCTTTTAAATATGGTAAAGGGATGCATGTTTTTCCATTTGATTATAGGTCTTGAAAATGTTGCTTTTTAGTTAGTGAAAGTTATATATTAGTGATATTTGGATTAAATCAGTAACCCTGTGTGAAGATTTAACACTGGAACTACTAGAATTATATACTAAAATGGCTATAGTAGTCATTCTGACCGTTCTCATATAAGATATCATGTTGTCACATCATATTTACGTACAAGGCTTCTATTTGAGATATTAGAATTAGACTTTGAATGTCTGTTTTTATGTTTTATGAAATCATTGCTCTAAAAATATGTTATTTTTGGTAATACAGCTTACAAATGTGTACAAGTTATTAGGTGTGTACCTTACTTTGACAGATTTTTTTATATTTTGGGGTAAACAATTCCAATTTAAGTTTCTCCCAGGGGTTCTCCAGAAAAAAATAGTTTACAACAGAAAAGTTATGCAGTACGGAAGCGTAGAGCTGCCACCCAGATAAAAAAAACCCTGAGCTTTATCACGTTTGTACAATATGCTTTTCACGTTCGTACAATATAATATCACGTTTGTACAATATAATTATCACGTTCGTACAATCTAATATCATGTTTGTACAATATAATTATAACGTTATTACGTGAAAACTTTATAGTTTAGGCTACGTTTACCTGGTATTAAGTTCTATTTTATGCTTGGATTGAGACATGGGGAAATTTTGCAGCTACTGATCAGCTTGGACTATGTTGTTATCAGCATGCGGACACTGAGAAGGAACCTAAAACGCATGGGGCTGTACAGGAGGAAGAATGAGTCTGATCCGATGGAAGATCAGCTCGAGGGACACGTGTCTCAATCCAAGCATAAAATAGAACTTAATTAATTCTGTAAAAGGAGACATTTTCTCACGCTCTGATCACACCAGGTAAACGTAAAGTTTTCACGTAATAACGTGATAATTATATTGTATAAACATGATATTATATTGTACGAACGTTAATTATATTTTAAGAACGTGAAAAGTATATTGTGCGAACGTGATAATTATATTGTACAAACGTGATAGTATATTGTACAAACGTGATATTATATTGTAAGAACGTGAAAAGTAAATTGTACAAACGTGATAATTTTATTGTACAAACATGATATTATATTGTAAGAACGTGAAAAGTATATTGTACAAACATGATAAAGCTCAGATTATTTATTTTTTTTACCTGGGTGGCAGCTCTGCACTTCCGTAATGCAGAGAATAGCTTCATTTATGCCATTTTTTTTTCTGCAAAGTTTGAGAAACACTGACACAAATTTAGTCATTTTAGGCTGAAAAAAATCCATCACGTAATTCTGGAGGAGCTGGACAATGAAATCAAATTGAGCTGAATCATGACACTGTTATGTTTCATAACATCAACATAGTTTCATCACTAATTTAAACTGAAAAAGAAAATGGAGGAAAAAATTTGGACCTGAACTGAATCAATATTGATTTTACGCTTTTGCTTTATCATGTAGAGAGATGATTATAACTGAATTGAACAAGGTTATGTAATTAATCATCTGTACAGTTCCTCAACTGAACTGTTAACGCTGAACAGATTTTTTTTTAGTAGTAGTAATAACTTTAATAATATTAATATTTTATAGATACAGCTCATTAGTCTGTGAGTTTTTGTGTTGTGTTTAAGTTAAATCTTTTTTGTTCCTTTAGCTGGTGCGAGTGTTGGTCTCTCCAGTGAACTCTCCAGGGGCCACAGCCAGCTGTCAGAAAGCCATGTTCCAGTGTGGGCTCCTCCAGCAGCTTTGCACCATCCTTATGGCCACAGGAGTTCCTGCAGACATCCTCACAGAGGTCAGACCACTCTCAGACCCTTCTTATTGGCACTGAACATACACAAGCCAAAGCATTTAGCATGTACAAGTGCATCCAACTAGTGGGCTTTGTTATTTGTTTTTTTTTCCTCAGATTATCTAGACACACACAACTTTGTGCTTGTACAAACATCGAGACGTGCTGGTGTATACATGCATGAGCAGACTGTTGATGATTAAAATTGTCAAGTGAACTGTAGATTAAAATGCTTATGATTCATATGATTATGGGGATAAATGTAAATTAAGTCATTTAATTGGTGTGTTCTTCTGTTGATCACAAAATAAGATTTTTGGAAAAAAGATACTAAATGTAAAAAAAAGAATACTATGGAAATCTATTGGGGCCAGCAATTAGCATTTTTCAAAATATCTTCTTTTGTGTAGAACAGAAGAACGAAACTCAGATTGGACTTGAACAAGTGAAGGGGGAGGAAATGATGGCAGAATAATTTTTGGGTGAACTATCCCTTTAATAATGCCTGACTTACTGGTCGTTTCAAAAAGAAAATAAAAAAGTGCAATGATATTGATAAGATATTAAGTAATATTATATATTAATCATGTTGTCTGTATACACTTGAACTGATTTGCTCAAATTGAGGATGGTAATACATGAAAGCTGGGCTTTGACCTCCCACGTTTCTTGCCCAATACTGAAGAAATCAGCAACAAAGTACATGATTTCGAAAACCTGGTGCACCATTCCCTAGGTATGTGCTGGGCCCAATTAGCTATTCAGAGACTACTGGGCACAATGATTTGATTCTCCTATTGTGTAGGGTTTTCTGACCAAATAATGTTTTTTTTTTTTGTCCGAATTCAAGTCTGTTAATTTAGTTCTCACATGCTTCACAAGAAGTCATGATGGTCAACAAAAGGAAAAATTTCAGTCTTTCTGCTCTTATCATTCTTGCTGCTCTACATTGTGCAGTCCACTTGTTATCTTGTCTGTGTCATTACTATAGCAACTAATGTAAATCACCAGCTTTAGAGTGAGTCTACTGCTCAATAAAAGTAAAATAAAAAAAGATAATAAATAAATTTACATTCCCAGATTTGACAGACACTTTTAACCAAAGCAACTTGCATTACATTGAAGGTAGACATTTTATTAGTTATTTATTAGTTGTTGTTGTGTTGTTTCTTTGGGAATCAAACATCTGAAATAACAGGGATAAAATTTTTTTTTTAAATCAATTAAAAAAAGAACATTATTTTTGTGCTCAGGAAACAAAGACTAATAATAGCCTTAGTGTCGCTAGTACCATGCTCTACCATTTTAGCTAAAGGAAATGTTAAAAATACGTTTTGACTTGGCACTGTATTCTATGGTGGTGTCCGTATGTGACGATACGAAGGAAGTGAGAACAATGTTAACAAACGTCTTAGAAAAACAACTGAAAAGTAGTGTAATGGAAAGTTAAAAAGGTGTTGTGTGAGAATGGTCACTAGTTCGGTGTCAAAACGAGAAACATTTTGTTTGAAACAGCTCCATGTATGCACGGTTTCTGACTGTTTGATCAAGTGTTTTAAGATTTTCTTCCATTTTCTTCTTGTGCAGACCATCAATACTGTGTCAGAGGTCATACGTGGCTCTGAATTGAATCAGGACTACTTTGCATCTGTTAATGCACCCTCTAATCCACCAAGGTCTGTTTCATTCTTTGCACTTTTTGATGAAACCATACCAAAAAAATTATGATAACAAAACAAAAAAAATATTTTCTTGTGAAGAGTTGAGAATTTGTACATGTCTATTTTTTTTTTACTAGGCCTGCAATTGTGGTCCTTCTCATGTCTATGGTGAATGAGAGACAGCCGTTTGTCCTCCGCTGTGCTGTGCTTTACTGCTTCCAGTGCTTCCTGTACAAGAACCAAAAAGGACAGGGGGAGATTGTTGCCACACTGCTGCCCTCCACTATTGACGGTAAGTCTTGACCCAACTAGTTCTGTAATTAGTTGGTGCATTGGTCTTGACTTATGACTAATGGATTACTTGTAGTTGGACTGTTTTTTTGGACAAGTTGACAAGAGGACAAAAATGTTCAAGCTGTGTATTATCAATCTTAAAACAGTGATCTGTAACCAAATATATTTAGAATTGAATGGAAAGAGATAGTATACTTTGCTACCTAAACACATCATTAATTATTTAGAATTATATCAAATATTATATAATGCAAGTTGTATAGTTATTAAGTCAATATTATTTCTTTTTTGATATACCACAAAAAAAAAATATTACAACTGCTAGTTGTAGCTAAAAGCTTACCAGAGTAAGAAAGGACTGTTTCACTGTTTCTATTTAAAATTTCTCATTTGTGGCTGTGACTCTGGACTTTTGTTGCACAAGTATATTTTGGCAGTAGCCAAAAATGCATGGTATGGGTCAAAATTATTATTATTAATTTTTGATTATTAATATGCATTGCTAAGAACTTTTGAATTTGAAAGGTAATTTTTTCATTATTTTGAGTTTTGCTTTTAACACTCAGATACCAGATGATTCCAGATGATCACATAATAAAGCATAAATCACAATTTCCTAAAATCGACACGTATAACTGATGTTGATTCTAAGTGAAAAAAAAATGCTGTTTTTTTTTATTTTTATTTTTTTATTATTACATAGGGTACGATCCTACCCTTTCGAGCAAATCTATATAATACATTATGTAATTGTATCTATATAATTATACTACAATGAATAATTATTTAGAATTCATTGAAAATACAATATTATTTAAAATAATTACACAAATATAATTTTGTAAAAGTATTATTGTACTATAAAACAAACTATTAAAACTAAAAACAAATAACTCGAGCACACCGGTAATAACTCAGCACTAAAAAATTAACTCGATTAACTCGAGCACAGTAATATTTGAGTACTAATATTTACAAATCAGTTTTAAAAATTATTATTGATGAAACGTGCAGACAGCCCTTTTACATTAACATATTTTTTTAATTGTTGTCAATTATGTGGATATATTGATTTAAATGAAGGTTTAATAAATGTGGTTTAATAAGTGAACCAAAAACACAACATAAGAAATGATCCAAAAGTGTGTGTGTGTGTGTGTGTGTGTGTGTGTGTGTGCGCGTGTGCGCGCGCGTGCGTGCGTGCGTGCGTGCGTGCGTATATATATATATATATTTTATATTAAAAATATATTCAGATTTGCTCTTGAGTTGTTTGTGTACTTCATTACCCAGAACATGTCTGTCTCTTTCTCTTCAGCAAACTCTATCTCAGCGGGCCAGCTGTTGTGTGGAGGTCTGTTCTCAGCGGACTCTCTGTCAAACTGGTGTGCCGCTGTTGCTTTGGCTCATGCGCTGCAGGATAATCTTACCCAGAAAGAGCAGCTACTGCGGGTACAGTTGGCCACCAGTCTGGGCAAACCACCGGTTTCTCTTCTTCAGCAGTGCACCAACATCCTCTCCCAGGTACCATCTGTCAATCTCAAGATCTTTCAGTGACTGTTACAATCCATCTGTTGACATTTTTGGAAGAGATGCATCGATTGTCTGGCCAAGGACCAGAATCGTCCGTTTCTTTGCATGATCATCTTGACTGGTCACTGGTCTGTCTTCTGGCCAATTTCAGACAGTCTTTATTGTTAGCGGCCATTATCAACAGAGATGATGGTCATCCCGTTGATCGAATCAACCTCTTTGCTTCAGATTAGCCATGCTAGATTAATAGATTAATGCTATTAGTTAAACAGTTAAAAATCTTATTTGGGCGATTGTCAGAAAGGTTTCTTTCAAGCTATTTTCAAAACATTTGCTGTGGAATTAAAGGATTTCTGCTATACATATCAGTCATAACTGCTTTCAGAGACACATTTAAGTTGTTAGCAAATGCGTTACCAGAGCAAGATCAAACTAATATAATAGTACAAAGATATACACACAAATAATCAAGACATAATTGATGAGCACAGCTTTTAATTTTGGGAATGTGCCACGTTTTTGTTAGTGTTGTTGCAGTTTGGTAAAAATAATCTTTTATTTTAATAATATATGTATATTTTTTTTACTCTTTAGATAAATCTTCAGTGAATTTTTTTTCTAAATAAAAGTGTATTTCTTTTTTGCAAATGCTGTCAATTCTAGTTGTTAAAAAGAAAAAGAAAATTCCGATCGGTGCATCTCTACGTTTTGGGTTTAAGCCCTATGGGCTAATGGACCTCAGTCAAGACTATTAAAGTATTGTTTTTCTTTATTAAGGTAAGGTAATTTTACCTTTACCTCCCAATGTTGCGCTCTCTTTCTTGAATAAAATGTTGTGTTTTGGTTGCTGGTCTAACGCATGGAACGCTGCTTTGCTAATTTGTTCACCAGCTAACCATCAAAACCCCCTTTTTCAACCAGCTGCATGGCTTTCCAACCAGTTAGACCAGCACCAAACCAGCATGAAGCAACCTGGACCTTCATAAAAGTGGGTCTCTGGTGGGTTTTTTTGTGTGTTTTTTTTTTAAGCAGGACTGGGCTAGGTAGCCCAGCAGTAGTGGGCAGTAGGAGCTAATATGAGAATGGTAGCTTTTTGTTGTGATTGAATTTCAAAGTGAAATGTATTGTGGTTTTTGCAGGGTGATAAGCTCAACCGAAGGGTGAGTATCTGAGTGTGGGCAATGTGATGGCTTGGCCTCATTTTCCACATTGGGGCTTCATTAGTTGTTTTGTGTTTCTTCTGTTTGCTGTTTCTGCCCTGTTTGTTGTGTTCCCTTACTGACCCCGGCAGCCCTGGCTTTGACGGTTTTATTTTCAACTGCTGACCGCATGCTCTTTCAGACCACAAGGTCTTTCGGGCTGGTTCTGGAAGATACAGATGTTTCGGACTCGATCTGTAAAATCTGTTATTCACCACTTTAGGGTGGAGGTTAAATCTAATGAGGTTGTATTAAGTATTCAAAACTAATATTTCTGATTGCTTCTGCTGCTGCCCAGCACTTTCCTGTTTTGCTGTTTGCAAAATGTTTTTAATGAAAATGTTTATCTAGTGTTGTTGTTTTTTTTTTTTTTAAGTGATTAACTATTTCATTTCTTTCCCGTCATGATTTAGAACTGCATTTTAACACTAGCAAATTTGGCTTCACACCAGGTTAACTAGTGCTTATGGATTCTGATGTTTCACAAACAGTTGAAAAGTAAAATCTTCTCCATAATGCTTCAACTGAAACTTTTATTCCCCCCCTTTAGTCCTGTGTTTAATCTGCTGCTATGCTAAAGCAAAGCACAGACATTTGTTGCTCCATCTACTTTTGAAAAGAGCACAATCCCATTTGTATTTAAAGCCACAGTCACTTAAATGGCACAATTTGGCTTAACGCCTAAAAAGGGCCAGGTTCAGAGAGTTTGTGGGGTAGTTTGAGCTGAAATTTCACATAGGCACTCTAGGCACACCAGAGATTTTTTTACATTTGTAAAAAGGGCATAATACTGTAGGTCCCCTTTAATACTTACACCAATCATGTAATAGGGTATGTGCACACACAGACTTTTAGTTTCAGTCCGCCAGCCTCAGGACTTAATTGTCATTCCATACAAAATCAACTCGCTTAAGATCTGATTTCTTAAAAAAAAAAAAAAAAAAAAAAAAAACTTCACTGCCTGGCTGAGATACAATATAAAGTTGATATCCAAACAAGAAGCACTGTACTAAATTATATATTTTTTTACGCCATATCTTCAAAATATGGAAATTAATTTTACCCCAGTATTTTCAATGGAATTGTGCTAGCCTGCTGCTAATGATAGCACCTGCATTTAAACAGGTCTTCTGTCCGTTTTTACGTTTTAACAGCCAAATGGATGTTATATTTAACTGATTATATTTGAATTACATTACAACATTGATGCTGTAAAAGAAACCTTGAAATTGAAAAAAGTCACAAAGCTTTCACTGGAAGTTCACCATTAATTGATCAGTAATGGAAGAAGAAATATTTTTAGTTACCAAACCTTGTCAAATAAATGTGAAATTTGGATTTCTACAAAAACATGTTGAGCAGAAAAACTGATTTCAGTGTTTATGATAATAATAATAATAATAATAATAATAATAATAATAATAATAAATAACTGCGTCCCAAATCTCATACTTATGCACTATTCTACGCCATTTTGTAGTATAAATAGTGTAAGTAGTGCGTTCACACTGAAAACTCTAAAAATAATAAGTGCACTTTAATTACCCGGATGATGCACTCATTCCACCGGTAAAACGAAGTGTGTAAGGATGGACACTTCACGCACTCAACGACCGCAGCTTTGCGCCTGTAGCGGAAGGGGCGGAGCTATCGGACGCATGTTGGGTAACTTTATTTATTTTGGACTGTGAAAGCAAAATTCTCCTATGAGAGTGATTATAGCGCCTCTTATATGCGGTTATAGTCATGCCAGGTATTATTTGTTTTTTTGGTCATTTATTTCACTAACTTAGCAACCGTCAGACGTCATCTGCTTGAATTTCCGCTTAGTAAAAAAGCCATTAGTGTTGCATTTGGGACAACGCTACATACATATACTATGCTGTTTAGTGTGTAAGTGCATAAGTACATAGTGCATAAGTGCATAGTGTATAGTGTGTCATTTGGGACGCAGTAAATGTTTCTAAAATCATTGCAGCAAATTAGAGAAGGACTTACAAAAAGTTTAAAAAAAAAAACATTTTGAAGTGAAAGTTCTTTTTTTGCAGAACATGAAAAATGTCAAATTATTAAAAAACTTTGAACACACATCAGCTGTGTCCGAAACCACCTTACTACAGTATGAATGCGAGCAGTATGAATGGAACTCAGACATACTACAGTCGCCATTTTGTCATAATCACAGGACCTCATCAGTTGCATCGCTTCACTCCCATTCATGAATTCTCTCGCGCAACATAACAGCTTAGTGTCCATCCGATGCGCACTTCAGAATCTCGCCGGAAGTAATAAGTCATCCGGGTACTTCTCGCATACTGATTTTCGAATTCTATAGGTGCGTCCCAAATCGCATACTTATGCACTATAGTGCAAGTAGTGTGTTCACACTGAAAACTCTAAAAATAAAAAGTGCTCTTTAATTACCCGGATAGTGCACTTATTCAAGCGGTTAAATGAAGTGTGTAATGATGGACACTTCATGCACTCAAAAGTTGCAGCTTTGCTCACGTAGCAGAAGGGGTGAAGCTTTCGGGCACTGATGTTAGATTACTTTAATTATTTTGGATTGTGAAAGCAAAATTCTCCGACGAGAGTGTTCATACCGCCTCCTGATAGTGAATGTGGTTATACTCATGACAGGTATTATTTGGTGCTTTGGTCATTTTTTTCACTAATTTGGCCCACCGTCAAACATCATCAGGAAAACAATTTGAATTTCCGCTTAGTAATAACCCATTAGTGTTGCATTTGGAATGACACTACATTGCTATACTATGCTGTTGAGTGTATAAGTGCACAATTACATAGTGCATACGTGCATGGTGTTTAGTGTGCCATTCAGGATGCAGCTTATGAATTCGGACATACTACTTGGCTCGCATACTATTTTTATTGTACTATATACTATGGAAGTACTTTAAACTGACAATGATGGCTGCAGCCTGACACCCTTTCCCTCTTCTGCTATTTATGAACTAATAATCTATCACAAAATACAGTAATCTATAAAGAAAGTTCTCCGCCTGCCTAGACTGCGTAGTTCTTTTAAAAATATGCTCTTTTAAACTCTTAGCAGTCACAACTTTCTTCAAGAAGGCGAGAGGCTAGTCATGCTAGTGTTAACACATGCTAATGCTTATGCTAGCACATGCACTAGACATTTATTTTCTTCAACTAAAACTGGTGAATGCTTTCTTGTTTTGAACAGTATAAGTACTTTTTGTCCGATGCGACTCTTGTCTTGACTTTAGAGGTTGTTTTTGTATTTAGACCACATTTCACACTGAGACACTTCAGACTTTGTTTCTGTGTTGCGAGTATCTCTGTGGATCCGAGCTTGCCTTTGATGTTTCCTACTGCTGTGTTTTCTTCACAAAACTCTATTAATATTTTACACTTAGATGTTTTATTTATGGGAAGCCATAGAGCTAATCTAAAATCATTTTTGTTAGACCATCCTGATGTTGTTTTATCGCCAAAAGCCAATTAGTTTCGAAAATATGTTTGTTTTTTTTGTTTATGCCAGTAGATACTACAGAAAATTCTTAAAGCTTGGCCTTTAACCTTCTGCTTTATCTTTTTTCCACTAACAGATGTCTTTTATATAGTTTTCTAATTGAGTGTTTGGTGTGTTTAAACATGGATTGAATCGCCATTCGGCATGGGCCGGTATAACATTCTGACAATATGATAGCCTTGGATTCAAATATTACGGTTTTACGGGATTGTGATTACTGCTCTAAAATATGTTTTTTTTAAATGTCTGGGTAAAAAACAAAAACCTTTTTCCCATCTGAACACAAAATGTTTTCATTTGAGAAACTTTTAAAATATTTTGGAACATTAAACATGTCAGGCTACATAATTCAAATGAATCATCGACGTCTGTCTTCATTAGTTTCAAAAACACAGATTTCTGAACTGGTTAAAACAGCATCTTGGATATCTTTTTAGCTGGAGAGACCGTTGTCCTAAAAAACGTCAAACAAAACATAAAAAAAACAAAAACGTATACTGTAGGAATGGTTTAGCAGAAAATTTTAGCGGTTTTAAAACCTTGACTTTTTCAAACCCCGGTAAACCTTGAAAACGGTTTTCGTCTAATGCCTAGTTGCCATAGTTTTAAAATGCAAAGTTTATACTGTAAAGGCCAAAGCTGTCTTATGCATACATAATAAATATATGTATCACAATTTAAATAAATGACTCGTGTACAATATTTTTTTTGCTCATATGGCCCACTCATAAGTCATGTTAAATAATCATGAATTGAGGAAAATATCATGATTATGATTTTTGACATAAACAAGCAGCGCCATGTCTTTTTGGACTGTGAATACTATGTATTCTATTTGAATACAGCTTGACCCTCTTATCTACAAACATGATTCAATTTTATACTTGATTTAAGTTTTTATAATGTGTAGAATGATTCATTTAGTGTACTGTACGACTGTCTAATTGCAAGCAAAACAGGTCAAAGACAAGGGTTAGATGGGCTCCACCTGCTCAATCTTGCTATTTTTCTTGTATTTTTCTCTAAGAATGAGCGAATATTATTTGGTAGACATTGGAAATACTGTCTAAATTGACTTTTGCAAGTTTTCCAAGGTGAAATCAGAGTTCTTGCAGCACATTCTTTTATTTATAAACGTATTTGCTCATTTCTTAGATGTTAAAAATGAATGCTAGCTCCTTACAGTACAAGTAAGTTACTAATTTCATGTTTTCTTCTGTGTGCAGGGCAGTAGGGTGCAGACGAAGGTCGGTCTCCTCATGTTGCTCTGCACCTGGATCAGTAACTGTCCAATCGCTGTCATGCACTTCCTGCACAATCAAGACAATGTTCCCTTTGTATCCTTCTGATAAACCTGATTTATTTAGTTGATACACACAAACCGCTTGCATAATCGTATTGCATGGTGATGATAACGTTGGAATCGTAGTTAATAATTGACAAATTAAACTCTCTGTAAGTGCTTAAAAGTGGCTTACTAAATTAAGAATAAAGTCTTAATTGTTCCGAAACTAAATCTTTTGAACACAAATGAAGATATGACATATATGATATAAACTATATGAATTATAAGCCCCCCTGTATATTTTTCCCCCAAATTGTTTGAGACATTTTTCAACACATTTCTAAACACAATAGTTTTAATACCTCATCTCTAGTAACTGATTTATTTTATCTTTGCCATGATGACAGTAAATAATATTTTGCTAATTATTTTTCAAGACACTTTTATACAGCTTAAAGTGACTTTTAAAGGCTTAATTAGGTTAACAGGTTAGAGTATTTAGGAAAGTTGTTGTATAATGATGGTTTGTTCTGTAGACTAATGAAAAAAATAGCTTGATGGGGCTAATCATTTTGACTTGTTTTTAAAAAAATTAAAAACTTTATTATATTCATTTATTATTACTGTTATTTTGTTTAATCTTTCAGCATTTATCAGTGTTTTCAAGCATTATAAAACCACAGAAAGAAACTGTACGAAAACTTTATGTCCTAAGTCCTATTGGTTTGAAAGGACATTAACCCTTTTTGTAGTGAACAAACCCAAACTAACCCTAGGTTTAAAGTTTTAAGTTGAGGTTTACTTCCTATACACATTTATTGATCTTTACTGTACTAATAGTATGTCTATGTGAAACTTTACAGTAATTTCACTGGAATTTATGTACATTTTTTTTGTTTAAAGTTGCTTTTAAAAGTAATATATAATCTTAAGCCTATCTCAATCTTTAAAAAGAAATAAAGAAACCCAAAAGCAACAATACATTCTTTCACGTTACTTTTCGTAAAAAGTAACAATTTAGTTCCGTTTTTTAAAAAGAAAAATAACCTAAGATTTTAAAGAAATTAAAAAATAACTATAACACTGGTTATATATTTTAATGATCAATAATTTATTCAAATTATGTCCTGTGTCAGACACAAACATTGCAATTCACTAATCAATAACAAACAAAAAGAAGTATAAAAAACTGTAAACAAGCAGATGCCATGAAACCTCCACTTGTACAAAGGGAAATAAGAAAAATAAATTATGATAAAGATCAGATATGTATTATAGAATTGATAGAATGTTAGTTTTTTTCATTAATATTGGTTAGATATTTATTTATTTTGGCATTATTGGGATGCATGCAATGTACATCCATCAATTTCATGCATCCATGCCTCCTTTTTTTTTTTTTTTTTTTGCTGAGTAGTTAACTGTATATCTGGAGATCTGTTTCTTCTGTTTCCTTAATTCTGTGTTCAGCTGACCGGTCAAATCTCAGAAAACCTGGGCGAGGATGAGCGGCTGGTTCAGGGTCTCTGTGCTCTGTTGTTGGGGATTTGTATTTACTATAACGACAACAGTTTAGAGAACTACACTAAGTATGTTTACTTTCTCCCTTTACTTTATTTCCTTCAATGCTTCCTTTTGTTCTGAGTCTTTTAACTAGGGCTGGTAGTTGATATCCAAATAGTCATGATCAGTCTTTTTTTCTTTCCTCTTCATTTTAGTAATTAAAGCAGTAATATAATGTCAGATAATATAATTAAAGAGAACAAAATAAAATGGCAGGCAGTAGAACTCTGAGTAATAAACATGACTCGTTTTCAGAATTAGGCAAAAGGTGTATTGATGTTGAATTAATGTTAAAGTGAGAGTTTACCCAAAACTTTCTTCTGTTGAACAATAAAGAAGATATTTTAAAGAAAGCTGGAAACTCATAGTATTTGTTTTTCTTACTATGGATGTCAGGGGTTTTCATATTTCTTCAAAGCGTTCTCTTTTGTATTTAACAGAATAAAGAAACTCAAAGTTTGGCACTACTTGAGTGTTAATAGTGTATAAATGTTCATGTTTGGGTGAACTTTCCCTTTTAAATTTAACATGTATTTATATCTACTTTAAAATTGTAAGTAATCTCTCCCATTACTTACAGTCTCACACTCTGTTTAACAAAATATCTTGTTTCCTGCTCACAGAGAAAAGCTGAAGCAGTTGATTGAGAAGCGCATAGGAAAGGAAAACTTTGTGGAGAAACTGGCCTTTATAACAAAACACGAATTATATTCCCGGGCTGCTCAGAAACCTCAGCCAGCCTTTTCCACACCAGAACACATGCTCTTTGATCATGAATTTACCAAACTTGTCAAAGAGTTAGAAGGTAAGTGTCATATTTCTATTTGTATATCCTTGTGAAGCTGATCTTTTAAGTTCAAAATGGCTATATTAAACTCACAAAAGATTTAAAAAGCACATTGGGACATTTTAAACACCCTTAAAGACACAACATAATGTGAAATTTGACAACTGCAACTGTTTAGGATGGGCAGGAAGGTTTCTTTTTTGTAATCTGCGGCTCTTTGTTTGTTCACAGGAATGATAACAAAAGCAGTGCTAAGGTCAAGCGAAGAAGAGAAAAAGGAGGAAGAGGTTAAGAAAACACTAGAGCAACATGACAGCATTGTAACCCAATACAAAGAGTTGATCAGAGAACAGGTAAAAATGCATCCAACTAT
Source organism: Danio albolineatus (assembly GCA_903798035.1). NCBI lineage: Eukaryota > Metazoa > Chordata > Actinopteri > Cypriniformes > Danionidae > Danio > Danio albolineatus. Next base: position 3,410,764 of record CAIGQQ010038221.1, read on the forward strand.
TGGATATCCTATTCACGTTACTGGGTGTTATGGTATTATATTTTATTTATTTTAATTAAATCGATATCATTTATTGTTCCTAATAAAGTGTTAAAGTATGGAAAATATATAAGACAGCAACCTTCGGCTGTTCACGAGGCAACATTAGTTTTTACACTTTAAAATTCAGTTGTGTAAAATTAATACAATTATAAAAACATCGTTTTAGCCGAGAACATTAAAATACTAAATGTTTTATCAGTGCAATTAAGAGTTTTCTATAAAGTAATCATGCTGTGTTTTTATCAAATGATTCTTTTTGTGAATATTTGAATTTCGTCTGTGCCTGTTGTCAGGCATGGGCAGTATTTATGATACGAGTATTTGAAATAAGTATTTTGTAATTTTGTATTTTATGGAGTTGATGAAAATGTCTTTACATTTTGTATCAAAGTACTTTAGTACTTTAGAATTATTGCTTTACTAATAAGGGGCTAATAGTTCTGACTTCAACTTTTTATACATTGCGATCGTAATTTTCTAAAGTATTAAAGCGCTTTGCAGACGTTTATTATTACCATTTGAGGAGTCTCCCCTTACAGTCTGATAAAGCGCTTGGACCCGGCACATCCCACTTAACAAGCAGATACTTTGGAAGAAGTCTACATAATGACATCATAAAAAGCCTTGAGATCAGAACAGAAAATTGACTAATATTGAAGAAGGTGGACAATGCTTGGTGCATGGTTGAAAATTATGCAACACACATAAAGAAAATAACAGACAAATAACAGTACTTAATTTGGATACTTCGTTAGTTTCAATTCAACCCAAAAAAGTTGTTTGCAACATCCTAACTTTAAAAAAAACGAATCCAATGAATCGTCTTTGAGTCATTTTTTTTTTTCTTCGGTGTACAATATTTCAATGGCTGTTTCAAATGCCAGTAGTTGGTCTGCAGGTTGTTCATTGAAGAGTACAATTGCAAAGTCATGATCATGACTTTACATTAAGTATTGAAGATTTCAATAGCAAAAAACAATTGTAATAATATTTAATATGGCAAATAAATAAAAAATATAACCTCCTCATATATCATCCTTTTGAAATATAAAACTGTTGCGCGATGGTGTCAATTTTGCTGGCCAAGCAATGGATGGAAACATAATAAAAGAGAAACAGTACTATGTTCCAACTCATCTGCATTGCATGGTTTTTACAATGATTAAAGCGATAATCTTCAAGACAGGACTTTCTGCGTGGAATTTGAACAAAATTTATAGTAAAATCACTAAGAGAAACAAAGGTTTATGAATACCTCCTCATGTACAGGAGTAGAGGTGAATAAGGTGCAGAGAAGCTGTCCTATACTTGCTCAGAGAAACGCTGTGGCTGTCAAACACCGTTTACTTCACTGAGTCAGTTTAATGGTGAAGGGATTGACCAAATAGTCCTATTGATGCAAGGTTTGCAGAGAAATGTATTGCTCTCTTGTAAAAGTATTTTGCAGTATTTTCAAAATACAGTATTTTATTTTGATACACGTAAAATTGATGTATTTGGTATTTTATTTTAAAATACATTCCAATGTATTTTTGCCCATCCCTGCCTGCCATGAAGCCGATACACTAACATTACAGGTATTGACACACTTTAAGCAAGTCATGATTTTTGTGAAACAACCTCTTTGAGCTTGGTGTTCAAAATTGGGCAAAATCTGATCAAGAAGAATGTGCTAAAGGACAGTTACCTTGTAATGTAGCTGTAATTGCTGCTATAATTAGTATCCCTAATTTATCTTTATCCAGAGAATCAATTGTTGTTTATAAGATATGGCTATTATTCTAAAAATGAGTCCAGCAGTTTTCATATTGAAATCAATATAAGTCTAAAGAAAAATGGGTTTTTCCCCTATTAAACAATAATTTCTCCTTCATCTGCAGGCTTACTGGTGGAAGAAAAAAAAACAGGCGAATGTTAAACCTCCTCTGTTTTATCCCTCTTTAATTGCAGGATTCTCAGATAAATGAGCTGAAGAAACAAGTGACCTCTCTTACATCCCAGACTGAAAATTTGGAGAGCACCATAACACAACAGCTTTCTCAGATACAGCAGCACAAAGATCAGTACAACATCCTCAAACTTAAACTAGGTACAGAGCAAACCAGATATATATCCATTTAATTTCTTCAGCAGAAATCCATAGTACATGACTCTTAAACCATTTTTTCCAGAGTCATTGTTACATATGTTCACTCCTCCTTCACATTGTGTAGGTAAAGATACGCAGCAGACAGGTAATCAGGCGGAGACGGCTCATGTCAACGGTCTGCAGCCAGAAGAGCTTAGTCAGCTCCGAGAACGACTCGAGGAAATGCAAAGACAAAACCAGCTACTGCAGACACAGCTGACCGAGAAAGACTCTCTAATAACCAGCCTGGTATGTTTGTCTATTTCCTTAAATAATTTTTTATATATATGTAAATACTGTATGTTACCCTAATACAAAACCATTTGCATTATCATCCATGCATTTAGCATTTTTAAAAATAAAATGATACAATTAAACTGTAATATTTTGACGGTAATGTTATTATTCCATTTTAAAATACTTAAAAAAATTTTTTTTGATGTGTCATTTTTTCCTGGCTTAGCAAAGCTGTGGTTTTAACATCATTACTCCAATGTTCAGTGTCATATGTACCTTCAAAAATTATTTTTTTTATGGTAATTTGGTGCCCAAGATAATATTCATATGACTGTGGTCTATGATGAAAACTATGATTGTCAGTGATGAAAACTGTTGTTCTGTTTAGTAGTTTTGTTGAAATTAGGGCTGGGTGGTACGACAAAAAATTGATTCATGGTTTGAGTCATTTTATTTCACAATAGTCATCTATTTCACAATATACTATTTTAAATAGGTACTGTAGTTGATTTAGAAAATAAAGGGTTATGTTAAATACAATTAAATACTTAGGAAATAAAACCATTTGTCTTTATTTGAACTGTTAGAAATGGTTTGAATATCTAAAAATAATGGATTATTACAGATATTTTCATACTCTGATGACAATACCTTTTGGGATGTGTGTGTGTGTTTTTTTTTTTTTTTTTTGTTTTTTTTTTGAAGTGTTAAAGAGTCAGGTTTGGGATCTTTTTTTTTTCTTAAATGTTAGTTGCTCACACTTAAATCAGACTTGTGATTTTAATGATCCCAACAAAGATTATTAGAACAGATACTGAATTAAGCTCTGTATGACTAGTGTCACAGTCAATAAATCAATAATTATTCAAATATTCTGGCCAATAAATCAAAAAAGACTGAGGAGTTTATGACAATATTTGTGCATTCATTCATTTTCCTAGTCTACTGTGAATTAGATTTGTTATCAGGCGGGCATTATAGGACCTGAGGGAGGCTGTTTGTCAGCAGGGGCTGTAGCGCTACACATTTGACTGTTTATTTTGCTGAGGGATATTGTACACAGAGTTATTATGTACTCAATGTATGTTGAATAAAATAACAAGAGTTTAAGTTTTACAATAAAATTCTGAGTTCAACATATTACTGTGAATTTTTACAGTTAAACCCTGTAAAGTGATACTAATGTAATTTACTGTGAAAAATTACAGTAATGTTGTGAAATTTTAGGTATTTTTTACATTTCGGGCTATAAAAAACATTTGTGAGTTGAAAAGGTTCCATCGCTGTTAAAGGTTTTTCAAAGAGCCATCTACACACCAACAAAGAACCTTTTAAACGCCATTATTTTTAAGAGTGAAATTTGCAATTTTTTTTTGTCAGTAATCTAAATCACAGGTAAAAGTTCAGATTTTTGACCTGATATTCTATGAGCACTTTAGTCAGGGCTTACGTTAGTTACACGAGCAGCATCTTTCTGAGACTCTAGCTGCATGTGACTTATTTTAATGGATGTACAGGGAATTTAAAACAATCTATTACAGTCGAGAAAATAAACGCCCAGCCCTAGTGGAAATCACGGTACATTTTTCAGGATTCTTTGAACAATCAAAAATTCTAGAGCATATTTAAATATTTTTTGTAATGTCCTAAATGTCTTCCATCACATTTGATAAATTTACTGCATCCATGCTAAAAGTAATTACAAAGTATAAATAATGATAGTGTTTCTTTACATTTTGATTTGTGCTCATCAGAAAGCTGAGGGTGTGCCATCAGCAGAGGATTCAACCTCAGAGGTCACAGAATTACGAAAGGTTACATCCAAACTTTTTATTATATTTTTTAAAGGCTTCATCATAACATTGTGTACCGTTTTTTGAACGGAGATCATTAAAGTGTTTGATGTGTTGTTGCAGGAGGTAGAGGTGCTGAAAGCTCAGCTGCAGAGCCAAACTGTGGAGATCACACAACTGCAGAATGAAAGACAGGAGCTTCTCCGAGGATCTGAGCCCACAGTACGTGTGTTGCACTCATTGATCTTCCCAGAAAGAACAGTCCAGTTCACTGTAGTCTCAGCCTCATGTGGCCTACCCTACAGACCACCGGTGAACCATCTGGTTGTAAAATCACAAAACGGCTGATTTTTTTTTAGAAGCCAATGAACTTACTCTAATGATTTATTCAAAAACAGGCAATCTCAGACAGGCAAATATTCTGCTCTTTCTTTGTTTGGAACTACTTTTTAATGACTATATATCTACAATGTAATGCTCTATATTAAAGGCGCAATATGTCATTTTTAACCACTAGAGGGCACATGTTCACAACAAACAAAGGGGACTTTTCATGATAGCCTGGTTTTTACTTCTGCATCTCGTGATCCACTGTGCATCCAGTACATGTTGCCGTGCATTTATACTTCTGCACACTGTTTGTGTTGCTCTGTAATAACATGTCTGAAACACTACCTGGCAGTGATATTTTTATGTTCCTCTGTGTTAAGTTTCTTCACTGGTGTTTTGTTTTGTAAACGCCCAGGCTCGTGCGGCTCTCACCCCCCTCCACACACGTCAGCGATACCAAGCCGACCAATCACAGAGCTTGCGCTTCGCGTCGACATGTAGTTACATTATTTTGAGGGGTGCCACGGCGAGCGCTATACGACCACGTGCAGGCTGCGCCAGAGCATACGTGTGCGCTTGACGCAGAAGTATAAATCAGCCTTTAGTGTATGGACTCCTTTTAGTGTGTCTTCTTTATTACATCCTATGGGACACTTGAATAAGTCATGTTCATATTCAAAACTTATTATCATGGTAGAATGAAGCAGATTAACGTTGAAATCTGAAATTTTCATACAAGTTTCTGAAAAGTCAGTTCAAGCAGTGATGTTTTTTCTCCTCTCTTTTCAAAAAAGAAAGAGAAAGGGGAAATATTGTGCTTATTCATTGCACAGAAATGGAGCACAGATTTCATCATTTTATTGGATGAAAGAGCTGAGTGGGATTATCCCAAAACTCTACATTTTATTGCAATAAAAGTGGCAATTTGACATTTTGCATGTGATACAACAGCCACGTGACAAAGTTTTCATAAATGAAGCCTGAATAGAGACTGGCAGTACTTCAAAGTATGAACACACACTCATACTCGCCAACAGAGACATGGGAAAGATGTGTGCCATGCATTGAAACCAGCATACAGCATAAGCTAGATCAGTGGTTCTTATTCCTCTGCCACATTCTGCATTATATTACTCAAATTGTTTGTTATAACGTGCTGCAACCTGCATTTAAGTGACAGCATTCTGGTTTTTGGCTTTCACTTGTACGGTGGCTCTGAAATGTCAAAACACCTCTCCAAACACTTCATACAGATACAAATTTATTTGTTAACATGAGAATTTCTGATCAAAATTTCTCTGCGTGCAATGAATTAAAGGCTAAAAGCTGTTGAATCAACCGCTCAAAATCCAGTCATGATTTATGGTAAAGCAGCAGTGCTGTTTCATCATACTGAAAACATTATAAGCTTCTGTTATAATAAAATAACATATAAAACACACAACTTATTAAAGCTTCTTTGGTGTTTCGCTGTTTCTATAAATCCAAACCAGAAATCGAGCGTGTATGACATGGGTGCCCAACCCTGTTCCTGGAGATCTATCTTCCTGCAGATTTCAGCTGCAACCTTAATCAAACACACCTGATTTTAATTACCATGTGCTTCAAGTTGTTTTAAGCTGCAGTCACCCTGGAGCACTGATCATCAACCGAATCCGGCCCGTGACTGGATTCCAAAATTGTGAGGATCAAAAAGAAAATAGTGGTCCACACTATTAAAGCAACTAAAAATAACAACAACTGAGTCAGAATAACCACTATTTATTACTATATTTAGGCTACACTGCCAAATGAGGACAGACTCAGACAGACTATGTGACGATAAGTATTTATTGTTTCAAACAGGTTTTTGCGTAAGTGAAGACTGGGTGGGGTGTAGGTGGATTGCACGCAACGTGTGTGGTGAGGAGGGATGCGGTGGAGAGGGATGCGCAACGTATTTGAGTAGCGGGAGGGAGACGCGATTTCTGGGAGATTATCATATTTGTCAGAGGGCCAGAGTTTTACCAGATAGTCTCCTTGGGGGCCATGCCCCAAAGAAGAAAATCAAATGGAAATCTAATTTTGGCTTAATTTTATGTTTAATGTTTACACTTTTTCCATTTCATTACAAAACTGAAGGCATTTGATTCAGGCTCCCATCACCTATACCACAGTCAACCACTAGGAGTAATAGATATTTTGCCTCAACTCAATTGGGCTGTCAACGAGGGGGAAATGTAACTTTAGCCATTGATTAAGCACTGTGAGTAGCCCGTTTCAGCACTGTGATTTGAGTTCAAGCCCACTTAACGTTTCATTTGATGTGCGAACATTATTTGTGACCTGTTTTGATCTGGTACCAGCTTATTTGATTCCAATGCTGTTTTAAGTTGTGCCAGATTGTTTTTTCTCTCTTTTTAGTCCTGAGGAAGACATCCCAAGTCTCTCAGAAGTTCCGTGAGTCTTGTGCAAATGCATAGAGACCTCAGGATGCCCGCAAACGAATGATAATGTCCTGGAAATCGCGTGTCTCCCTTCGCTCCTCAAATACGTCGTGCACCCCTCTCCACCGCATCCCTCCTTGCTCTTCACCACACATGTCGTGCGCACTCTGCCTCCACCCCACCTGGTCTTCACTTAGCCTGTTTGAAACAATAAATGCCGCATAGTCTGTCTGAGTCTGTCCTCATTTGGAAGTGTAGCCTAAATATAGTCATAAATAGTGGTTATTCTGACAAGAGACTCTGTTGTTGTTGCTTTAATAGTGTGGACCACCATTTTCTTTTTTGATCCTCACAATTTTGGAATCCAGTCCAGCCCGCAGGCCGCCAGTTCATGATCAATGGTATAGACCAGGGGTGTCCAAACTCGGTCCTGGAGGGCCGGTGTCCTGCATATTTTAGTTCCAACCCAGTCAGAAACACCTGTGCTAGCTAATCAAGCTCTTACTAGACTTTCTAGAAACATCCTTGCAGGTGTGTTGAGGCAAGTTGGAGCTAAAATCTGCAGGACACCGGCCCTCCAGGACCGAGTTTGGACATGCCTGGTATAGACCATTTCAATGTGGACATCCCACTGGCCAATGAATGTTTCCTGCTTGTTATCACACTATTTCATAACTTTAAGTTAAGATTGAATTGCCTCTTGTTAAAGTTAAAACAGCTATCATAACATTATTTATTAATATGTGGCTCTTTTTGGATACTCGGAAGCTTTTTAAAATTAAAAATGTTAAACAGGAAATTTGTTGGGACCATTGTTTTTGTTTACAATCCTCAAAAGGGTCTATAATGTCATAAAACACACTAAACACCCGTACTGCGATGTATGACTTTCATAAGTTATATGCTTTCATAACTTGATTTATACTGCATTCAAACAGGTTAATCGTGCAGTGAATGTTTTTGGAATGTCAAGATGTGTTTTGATTTTTGGAAAGTAAGCAATTACAAAAATGACAAAAACCTCTTGCACACCCATAGTTGGAATGTCAGCTATATAGATCCCAATCGACACACGAGAACTATTCTGAATTAGAATCAGAAAGAGCTTGATTGCCAAGTATATTTACATGCACAAGAAGTTTGCTGACAAACTGTTAATTAAATGAAAAACTGTAAAAAGTACAGTAAATTAGGCATATGTGTTTAGAAATAAAATAAGTTTGTAAATGCAAGTGTGCTGTATGCACACTTGTACATAAAATTATAAAAAGGGAATTGGAGGCAGTGTATTAATTTATTAATAGTGTAATGTAATTGATGTTAAATAGAGGGAATATTTCATGATTTATATTATTAAATATGTTATATTGTAAAATATTTAAGAATATTTAAAAGTGTGTAAATTGTAATCTTATTATTTCTTACTGGAATAGTTGTATATAAATCTTTAAGATTAAAAAGATTTAGCAGCATTTCCTAGAGCCCTTGCCGAAAACCAATATGAATGTGATCTGAATGCGAGTATGATCTTTCTTTCAGGCTGCGGTCCCAGCAGAAGAAAGCGTCTACAAAGAGAAGATTGCAGAATTGGAGAGCAGACTGTCTGCTCAGACCACAGAGACCCAGAAGCTCAAGGTAAACATCATTCACTTTCATACAGATTTCAGTTACATAATTTACCTTTTTTTACCACGCTCTGTTTTTTTCTCTCTCCCCCTCGCTGTCTATCAGGGTGAAGTTAAATCTCTTCTGGAGAGTAAAGAATCGATGGAGAAAGAGCTTGCTTCGGCTACGAGCACATCCGCTATCTTGCAGGCAGAGAAAAACAAGTTACAGCAGGAGGTGCAGGAGTCCAAAAAAGAACAAGACGATCTTCTCATGCTCCTCGCTGACCAGGACCAGAAGATTTTGAGCCTCAAACAGACACTCAAAGACTTGGGAGAGACGGTACCTGCTTTGTGGCTCTTCACAGTTTTACTCACTATATCAGACCCTCTAGTTTTTCACGATTGCCAAATCCAACGCAAAATCAACAAAAAGTTGCAATTTTTTGCGACCCTGCAAAAACGTTTAATTTACCGACAAAATAATTGCAAAACATGTAAATAATCTCCTAAAGCGTGCAATTCCAAACCATACAATCAAATTATATTCATTTCGGTTTGCAATGAATTGTTTTACCTAGACGTTTTAGACACAGCGCACATGATGTATTTGATGTCTGTTGAAAACTGACGTCTCACCTGTGCCCTCACAATCCTGACATTTAAATGGAAGTGTGCGGGGACTTGTTTTGCAGCCTGTAGAGCAAGCAGATTAGACAACCTGTGGCGCAAATCGATTGAATATCACGGCGGGAATCTGCCTTTTTGTGAAAGTTAGATGTTTCAGACTGCAAAAGAAAGTCAGAGCAAACATCTAACAAGCGGAGCAATGGAACAGACAGAAAAGCATGCAGCTTACAATGATGGTGATTGGTTCAAGAATGACGACCTTTTTTTTTAATTTTTTTTTTGCTTAACATGTGTGGCTGGTAGCCTATTATGATGTACGTCAAATCGATAAATGATTTCGCTCAACTCTTTCCCTGCTGTTGACGTGAGAAAACACTGCCCTGCCATTGACGAGTTTTACAGCAATCCGTGTATTACAGTAGAGCAGGGATGTCCAAGCTCGGTCCTGGAGGCCTGGTGTCCTGCAAAGTTTAGTTCCAACCCCAATCAGACACACCTGGGCTAGCTAATCAATGTCTTACTAATCAATTTCTTACTAGGCTTTCTAGAAACATCTTTGCAGGTTTGTTGAGGCAGATTTTAGCTCCAACTTGCTGGACACTGGCCCTCCAGGACCGAGTTTGGACACCCCTGCAGTAGAGGAAGCCCTAATGCATTTTTATATTAATCGCAAAATTATTTCTAAATTTCTGGGAATTACCACCACAAAATCAGTAATGTTTATCGCAAAAAATCACAAAAAATACAAATAAAAATTGTGAAAACCAGGGGGTCTGCTATATTCTTATAATGCTGTATTTTGAAAATATTCTTACTATATATATTAGGTTTTGATTTTATTTTGTCCTGCTTGCAGATTGAAGACGAGGATGATCTGGATTCAAGGGACCAGTTTGAAGATGACGATGAAGAAGAAGAGGAAGAAGAGTGTGATGAATAATAAAAAGAGGATTGAATTAATAGTGGACGTGAAAGACTGCTAATGTTAACATGTCACTTACACGAATAGAGAGAAAAGGCCTTGGACAGTAGAACTGATCTTCTGATTTTTAGAAGAATCACAGATTTCTCTCATTTCTTCAGACCTGCATTTTAATTTTTAGAGAGAAGATTACATTTTCCCAGCATGGTGAACTGGACCCGTTTCATTTCAAAGAAGCGTAAGTGTTTGTTCAGTTAACAAACACTAGTGAATACTTTATTTTTGATCCACATTCCCAATGCTTATGTCCTGGTCGCACACAATAGAAGAAATTCTGAAGAGATCTTTGCACTAACAATGGAGAGGTGAAAATAAAAAGAGGATCCCATGGAGAATGTTCAGTCTGCATTTGTATACTGCTTAAAAACTGGTGATAGTGTTATGGATAGATGGATGGATTTATTGTGCAAGACATGCCTTCTCTGCTCAGGTGTATGGTAATCTCTGTGTAACATCTCATTCAAGTTATGTCCACTTCCTGTTTTGCATTAGATTGCTGCCTTGCTGCGGCTGTTAAATATTTATTGTTCTTTCAGCGGTTCCTCCATGTTTGTAGCTTTCAGAATTGTTCAGCCATCATCACCATCATCATCCTCATTCACTTAAAAGTCACAAACACAACCTACGTTAAATTGAGTTGTGCTCACATCTGCCACCTTGTTTTCCCATGTGCTGCTCTTCAACATGACACTGCTCAAGTCCTGCTGAATGCTGGGATTGTACACATTCAGGTTCCTCTAAAACTGGAGAGCTTTTTTGGCAGTTTGATTTAGACATTGGATAATTTATGGTTGAGCCTCACAATAAACTGTACCAATACTTGTCTGTGATGTTTTGGTCTTAAACTTCTGTTTTTAATTCAATTACAGTGGGTATCGTTGTCATATACAACGATACCCACATATACAGCCAAATCTGACAGTTAACAAGAACTTCTAACTTCTAATACCCATAACATATTTCATGCTTGATATTAAGTTTGAGGAGTTGTACAATAAATAAATAAATTAGGTATTTTCAGAAAAGATATACTGTATTTCTTTGAAGAAGATTTCTTTATTCAGCAATGTCTTCATATCTTGTGAGAGCAGGACTAACCGCAAAAACGTATGCACATTGTGACTCAACGTTTACACACTGAAACCTCCAAAAAAATAAATAAATTGGTGTTATCATTCTTAATGGCCCTTCAAAGAAACGTTGAGGTCACTTGGGAAAAAAATGCTAATGTGCACACGGTTGTTGCTAGAAGGCATACAACTGTGGTCGGAAGAAAAATATTTGTATTACAAAATTGTTATATTAATTTTATTTTATTAATCTCTGCCTCCACCCCAAGCTAAAAACAGTAAAAATTGTTGTGACACTGTACAAAACAGGTGTTGTATTGCTTTAAATTGGTCTTGCTCTCATTTACATTTACACTTACACATTTAGCAGACACTTTTATCCAAAGCATCTTACAAGTTATGTTAAGGTCTCGACACCAGAGAATGAGTCTTGAATCAGAATGGATTCATGTCATTCATTTCTCCTCTAAAAAGCAATATCACAAGAGCCTGAGAGACATTTTCAAAGAAATAAACATGATTGTCAACACAGAGTAGCTGACAATATTTTTGTAAAAGAAGTTTCAAATAAATCCACAGCAGAATTGTTGTGCATTTCTGAGCAGCACTTTGCTGTGTTTAAAGGATTAGTTCAGTCATGTCATTAATGTCGTGTCAATCCCGTGAGACTTCTGTTCATCTCTGGAACACAGATTAAGATATTTAAGGTGAAATCAAAGAGTTCTCTGACCCTCCATAGACAGAAACGGTCACAAGACATTCAAATTTCAGTGTCCTCAATAGTTTAACAATATCCATACAAAGATCAATGAACAATTTTGCGCACCAAACTGTAAAAATGACTGTTCGCCTATGTGTCCATTTTGCATTATGTATGGGCATATCATATATGGCAAAATACCTTAATTTGTTTCTTAATGATGAATGAATGTCCAAGGACTAAAACGATTTGATATAACAGGTTTTTATTTTTTGGTGAACTAACCCTTAAATTTTAAAATGAATCAGCTGCTTTGAAAAAAGTAAATAGCATTCAGTTGTTTCACTTTATTGATTTCCTAATGGTTGTTAGTTTACTAGTGGTTTTTGTTTTAGTGGTTTTAAAGTTTTTCCCTAAATTAGTTTTAGTTGTGTAAATTAGAGTACAATGTTTTGTACAAAAAATACATTTTGATATTAGTTATTTAAATTGATTGCTAGCAGCTCTATACTGTAAACCCTAACAGTGAAAATCACTAAAGGAAATAATATAATTTAAAAAAAAAGTTACTTTGACTTAATGAAAAAGAGTTATGGTAACTCATAGGCTATACAGATTTTGTTAAGCAGAACTCAAACCTAGTAATGAGTTATGAAAGAATTAGCTATATTTTTGTATTAACTCTAATGCTAGAAGCAATGCCACACAATTTGAGTAGCTATTTCTTTGGACTTAATTTGTTCTTTTACTGAATTCAATTGATAACTGAACTTAAAATGTTTAAGTTACAAATACTCAAAACGTTTGATGATATCAACACAAATAATATATGTGTCGTTCATTTCTTTTCGGTGTAGTCCCTTTATTAATCTGGGGTCACCACAGCGGAATGAACCACCAACTTATCCAGCATATGTTTTACGCAGCGGATGCCCTTCCAGCTGCAACCCATCTCTGGGAGACATCCACACTCACTCCTTCACACTCATACACTACAGTTTCTCCAATTCACCTATACCACGTCTTTTGATTTGTGGGGGAAACTGGAGCACCCGGAGGAGCCTACACGACCACGAGAAGAACATGCAAACTCCACACAGAAATGCCAACACACCCAGCCGAGACTCGAACCAGCAACCTTCTTGCTGTGAGGTGATCCTGCTACCCATTACGCCACCATGGCGCCCCTAATATATGTGTATATAACTCAATATAAGTTTACAGTACTCAAACCATTTTGTTTCAAAGCTTATGGTTTGCCACAATCGGTTTCCTAAAACAGTTTGAGTTAATTTATCGTTTTTTACGGTGTATGTATGTCCTCTTGCATTTATATTGACTGATTAATTATAAAATTTTCTCTGTATGATCTTTCGGGTGAATTTGAAGAGGGCAGGTTCTGTGCTTGACTATAATATCGTCCCACTTTCTCCAAAAATAGAATCCAGTAGATCTGTTTTAGACACGGCTTTAACAACCTACCCAGCTTGAACAACTGAAGAAATTAGAAAAGTATCATTTTAAAACTTTTTTAAAAAAGGTTTTCGGTAAATGGCTTTTTAAAAATTTGATTTATTTATTTTCATCCATTTTATGCATCTTGGTTGAAAGAAAACATTTAAAAATGGTGTATTAACGACATCCATCAGCAGAGCGAAATAGACCAGGGCAGCCGCAATAGAATAAACGCTAAAGAATATAATTACACGAACTTAAATCACTTCACAGACTGGTTGTCCTTATTCATTTGTTTGGTAGTTTATTTGTGCTTACTCGCTTAGTTTGTGTGTATATTTAGTCCTCAGACGAATCAGAGTGGGTTGGGGGAGGGGACAGTGTTCTCAGAGACAGGTTATGGTTATATCATCATCTCTCATCATCTCTCCACCCTTTCACTCCACCGCAGCGCCGCCCCACACCCATAGACATCGACAAACGGGACGGGTCCTGAGAGGAGCAGAAGCAGCGTGGAGACGGGCGGGGCTTAGCACGTGGAAGTAATTCCTAATTGGATAAATTCATTTGGTCCCCAAAGTATTAACGTTTATAACACTTAACTATCCATTTGAAGTAAATGGTTATTTAAGTTTTTCGGGAATTGTTTGTTTAGGACAATTGGTTGTCCTAGTAAATCCGGGAGTAATTCGTTTGTAGAAGAATCACGTGGCATCTGTTACTTTTCACTCCGCTGTACACACTGGACCAATAACAATAGTTTGCGAATATGGACCAATTTTTGTATCTAATCATTTTTGTACATATTGCTTTGGGGATTGTTCAGTTTAACCTTTGGATAACCGTTTTAGGAATTAATACATTTAAACGATTATGCACTGCTGTGCATGAATACACGCAATAAGACAAACAGCGTCCTTGAAATATGAACGGAGGTCGGTGGTGTGTTTTTGTGTCTGAGCGGCCAGGCGCCCCTTTAGGATGACTCGTTGGTGTCCCATAGTGAAGTGAAACAGATGTCAGCTGATGCTCACAGCTCACCTCAAACACTGCGGCATCTGTGTTCCGCTCATCCCATAATCTCTCCCTCTCTTTCTCTGTAACATTTCTGCGAGAGAGTGTTTAAAAAGACGCGGATCTAGTGGCCGTGGCTTGTACTCTCAGGTCTCTTCATACTGCATGACCATCACAAAGGTAAGACAACTCTCATAGTTTCCCATGTAGATCTGGCTTACTGTTCAATGTTATTTATTTATTTTTTATTTCTTGTCATTTTTGTTTTTTGGACAGTTTGACTTTTGGAGTCATTGGAGAACATTATTATGATCATTTTAGGTATTGAAGACTTGATCATTCTATCAAGTTGTTGTAGAACACTTTATATTATGTATTATACATATTTTAATACTATAATATATTTTTAGGTTATTTTTCATGTAACCTTTATCTAATCTATATTGAGTGATTTTTTTTTCAATTTGCAGTGAGTGCATTTTTACTCATTATATAATAATCCATAATGCATAGATTTGACTAGCAATTAATTTGTCACAGAATTAATCATAATCTGGATTATAAATAGTTCCAAATTATTTGTCAATGTCAGATCATGCTAGCTATATAAAAATACAAAATAGCATTTTTAGATGTCACCGTTAATCAGTGGTGTAAAATAACAAATCATAAATACTCAAACTAGTGTAAAGTAGTTTTTCTCAGAAATTGTAATTTACTAAGTAGTTTTAAAAATGTGCACTTTTTTTCCCTTGAGTACATTTTTAGTGCAGTATTGGTACTTTTACTCCACTACTTTCCATCAACCTGCAGTCACTCCTTTATTATTCCTGTCTATGGGGATTAGTAAAAAATCAGTCCCTCAATTCCTGTCCAATCAAATTGCACATAGAAAGTAAATGGCATCACACTGAACTAAAACATGCAGCAAACTGTTTGGAGTGTCCAAAAAGATACTTATGTTTACAGTATGATGACTGAAATGGCCTTAAACAATTACTAAATGCACTACAGAATGTCACGTTTACACACACACACACATGCACAAATTACATGTAAATGCATCAACCTGTTCTGGCGCACTACTCACTACTCTTGAGTACTTTTAAAAGGGCTACTTTTTACTCATACTTTGAGTAGCATTTACAACAGATACTTTAACTCTACCTTCACTAAATTTTTGGGCAAGTAATGGTACTTTTACTTGAGTATAATTTTCAGTACTCTTTCCACCATTGCCATTAATACTTTTATAGCCTTGTATTTATTAGATGTTTACACATTTTTACAGTGTTGTCTCACAAATTACTTAATTTACATATCACACATTTTTTTGGTATTTACATAATTTACATATAATTTGTTTTATTTAGCTACTGAAATGACTTTTAATCTGTAAAATGAAGGATAAAAGTTGTATTTATCAAGAACATTGATTGATGGACTGCTTCTTGTATAAGCTGATATCTGATACAATAAAGGGATAGTTCAACCAAACATTTTACTTCTGTCTTCATCATCATCCATCATCATTCCACACCTGTATACCTTTTGTTCTTCTGTGGAACACAAGAAAATATTTTGCACAATGTCAGAATTCAGAAAGTTTTGAAACAAACTCCATTATAGGAATGCAAAGCTCTTAAAAATAGGCAATATTGTTTATAAAGCCAGACAGACAAACAGAAATGTGACAAAAGTTTAGAATATGCGACTTATTCTTAACAAAAATCTTAATCCAATTTGTGCTTTTCTTCAAAATGTTTCTAGATTTACTCTCCAAAATACTATTACTCAAATAACAAATATCATAATAAATAAAACATCAGACTACATTTTTAGTTTAACTACTCTGAATATTGGAATTCAATTGTTTAAAAGGGATTGTGTTTCTATTTACTCACCCTTCACTTGTTTCAAAACGTTTTCTTTCTTCTACTGAACTTCTTCAGAAGTTTGTTTCTTCTCCTGAACACAAAATAGTTCTATAGAGAGAGAAAAAAATCTATACAAGTCAATGGTTACCGGTTTCCAACATTTTTCGAAATATATTCTTTTGTGTGAAACAATAAATAAATAAATAACCAAACTAACTATCCTTTAGTACTAATGTAGATAAATGCATGGCTGGATTGCTAAGACAGACAGACACTCAGGGGAGGACAGGTAAAGAAAGACAGATCTTGAGGGTTGCCAGGTGTCAAAGTCCTGAGGGTGAGACATGTCATATGGAGGTGTGGTCGTGTTCAGACATGCCCCTGGCCTGAGCTTTGAGGAGGACTGCTTCAGTTTGGGTCTTCACCTGGACACAATTCAGACTCCTCAGTCCATGCTTACCTGTCTTTAATGAAATTTGCCTGAATATTTGCAGCAGTTCAGTGATAATTCACAACAATGGCTAGCCTATGGAGGTTTTTTTCAGTGTGTGCCAGAATGAAAACTAGAGCAAAATGATTTATTAGCATTTGCATAGGGTGAAGGATAAAAATAGAGTGCAGTAGTCAGTACAAAGATTTAAAAAGAAACATTTTCTTGACAATAACTGGTAAGCTCCAAAGCTGTTAATCAGTTGTATGCTTTTCTTAAGCACAGCTTTCCACAATAATTCAGTTCATTTTTAAAACAATCATGGTTTTCACCATCTTAGCTTCTTCTTTAAAACTGCAAATTATGTAATAAACCCGGTTATTCTATGTTTTCAAATTTTCAAAATATTTGTTTATGTATATTTTGCTATGAATAAACCTGAGTGAAATTGTCTCTTTAGATACATCCAATAAATTTAAGTACTAATTATTTTATATATATATTTCTCAGCCATTTTCAGTCTAATGCTTCAATAAACTGTAGCACTTTAGTCGCAAGTTACTTAGAATACAAGTGCTGCTTAAATGGCAAACAGTTAACTTAAATTATCTGCTTTATACATTTCTATTGATTATTATATGACTGTTGACTTCTTATGGATCACAAATATATGGTGTCTGATTAGAGGCTTTGATTAGAAATGTATTTCTTTTGACCTATTGAGCTATTTGTGTTGGCAAGTGTGTACAATTGTATGGTTTTCATACATGAACCAGTTAGATATAAACATTTAATTACATCCAGACATTTTGTGCTACTTTGGAATAAAAGGGCCTGTGAATGGACTTTGTTTTACTCAAAATAAATATATAAAACTTTTGTTAATTTTAGTCTTTGTTGACTAAATCTATAAATTTGTTTTAAACAATAATGAAAAAAAATATATATGTACTGTAAAAACATAATTGTAGATTAATACAAATTGCT
Source organism: Danio albolineatus (assembly GCA_903798035.1). Lineage (NCBI taxonomy): Eukaryota > Metazoa > Chordata > Actinopteri > Cypriniformes > Danionidae > Danio > Danio albolineatus. Next base: position 3,428,469 of record CAIGQQ010038221.1, read on the forward strand.
GATTTACCACATTATCTTTATCTTGACCTGACAGTGACTCCTCAGGGACTACACATAGTTTTTTTTTGCTTTTTTATAGAATGGCAGTGCATCACAGTTGTTGAAAATAGCATTGAGTTCTCTCATCATTACAGTACAAATGCAAAATATATCAAGTACATAAATCTTGTTGTACATGGTAATAATTACCTATAGTTCTTACTAATAAATTATTCTAATATGTAGAAATGTTTTAGTCACATAAACAGTTACTTGTGAACTGAACTGTGATCTTGAATAAAAGTATATGTAGTAAAATATAGACACACATAGACTTTACACCATCAACACAAACCTCAATAACAACCAACAAAACTGCACAAAACAAATTCTGGTGACTGTTGACGAAAACAGTACCGTAAATCAAGTAAGCAAAAAGAAAAACAATAATCCTCCTGACCACTAGTTTATTCATGTTGGGAGCATACAGACACTTAACAAATAAAAAAAAACATTGCTCACAATGAAATATCAACTCTTAGGCTATAGTCACGGGATGATATAATGTTTTTAAAGCGTCTTTATGTAGATCAGACAAGGTAAATGATGATGATGATCAAATGAAAATGTATTGTAAAGAAATCTGTTAATTAACAGTATCTGTATTTATTTTGTGATTCACATAGGTGTTTTCTGTTTATTTACAGTTATGAAGTGCATTGATCTCTGCTCTGTCGAGTATTGATGATGAAAATTTATGCAGATTAACAGAATGCCTTTTATTGACATTTTAGTTGTCTGAAACAATATATTGTATAAGAAATAATATATATAATTAAGTATTAAAACAGAACAAGTTCTGACAGTTCATTACCACACTGTAAAAAAATAAAATCCATAAATTTGCAGTTTTAAGCATTTTGTGATTCATGTCATTTCCCCTTTTATTCATGCTTTTGTATGTGCTGGTGTGTATATATATATAAACTTATTTCTATATTTACTGTCTTACACAATATATTGTTTTCAAGCTATTAAAATGGCAACAATAGGGACATTGTCAAATGACAGTCTGCAGAGTTAAACTTTCAACATCAAAAGTCAACAGAGCAGAGATCAGTATCTCATAATGCAATTCATATCCATACACTGAAACTGAAAACACCTACACTGTAAAACATTTCCTTGATTTCAATGATAAAAAACAAAAAATGTTATGGAAAAAATCTGTAACCTGTTTAACAGTATTTTTTTTTAAACATATACAGTGATTATCCGTAAATTACCTTTCCCAACTCCCTATATGCCACTTCTATTTTTATGCTGTTTTGTTGATATTACCATGGTTCTTTTTAGTTTATTCTCATGTTTTAGTTTCATGTTACATCTAATGGTGACGAAGGTCGCTTGTTTGAGTCATGGCTGGACCAGTTGGCATTTCTGTGTGGAGGTTGCATGTTTTCCCCAGTCTATGGTTTCCTCCGAGTACCTCGGTTTCCCCCACAGTCCAAAGACATTTGGTATAAATGAATTGTATGAACTAAATTGGATGTAGTGTATGAGTGCATGTGTAAATGAGAGAGTATTTCCCAGTACTGTGTTACGACTGGAAGGGCATCCTCTGTGTAAAACAAATGCCAGAATAGTTGTCGGTTCATTCCACTGTAGCAACACCTGATAAATAAGTGACAAAGACGAAGGAAAATGAATGAATGACACTGAGCACCTTCTTTATATTAGTATATTTCCTTTTTGCTTGAGGGAAAAGTTGTTTGTGATGAGCTTTGGTTCATAATATTACTTTCTCATCCACACCTGCTAATGGTTGTACTATTATTATTATTATTATTATTATTATTATTATTATTATTATATTCTAATAATAAAAATTGGTTAAAAATTTTAAAAAATCAGTGCTTGTCATCATGGATTGTTAGGACAAAAACTTCTTTTAAAATGGATTGTGTTGTGTAGGACACGGTGTTGATCTGTTACACTTTACCATGATAATAAGTTTACTTAAGCTCATTCATGAACATGATGTATGAAGTCCTATAAGATGTGAAGAAGACGACTACTGCCATGATTCCACACTCAGTCAGGTCATCACCAAACTAGATGTCTTTCTTTGTTTTTAATTACATACTATGCCAAGCAACAATTTGCTTAACAAGCAAATCTGATAATTGTTTAAGTAAATACGTGAGAATATCCAAATCGTAGTAAATGTTAACATAAAAAATTAGTTCAACTTAACTTTTCTGGATTACACCCCTAGTGTATTTAAATTAAAATTAAGTTGTTAAAGGTAAATAATTGATTTACATAGAAAAGTCTGTGTAGTTTATTCTGTAGAACAAAACATTCAAGTATCTTCAAGTTATGTTTTCTACAGATGTTAATTTACTCATTAATTAAGCCTCCCATTATAAAAGCCCAAAGGAAGATCCTGCCTCATAAATTATTTTTTAGTCTTCCGGGTTTTGAAGTGATCCCGGCACCACTCTATTGATTCAAATAACTAGCAGCAAGAAGAGAAAGACCTGTTTCTTTAAAATGACTCTGGCTTGCTTAACAGCTGAGTGGTTAAGCACTTTACAGTTTATCTTTGTTATTATTTTACAGGTGATTTTGACCCATAACATGGTTGTTATAAATTCCATGAAAATTTTTAAATTAAAGGTTGTGAACAAGACTGCAAAGTTTTGACACTCTGAGATGGATGTGGAATGTGCAGTAAAAGAATATGTTTAAATTTAAAGTTCTCCCCATCAAACAGATGACAAAGGTGGATCTTTCTAGGCAAAAAAATGTCTGGGTGTCTTTCTTATAATGTAATGTATGATTATACTCTTGTGGTAGCATATATTAAATAACAGATAAATATAAATCTTGAATATGTTTTCATGTCAACTGCTTATGAAGGAAACTAGCCTATGCAAACAATGCAGCCATCTGCTCATCTAAGCACCGACGTTCACTAGAGCTCATGAAACCTGAAACTAAATCAATATGTTTATTGACTAATACAAAGATAGAGATGTGCTGCACACACAAATTGTATAATGACTTGAGCATTACGGCGGGAAGTGAAGTCAGTCACATTCCATACCATTCGATAACCCACTTAAGAAGAGAGGATGTTAGCAAAGGCTACAGGACTGAGTACAGACAGAGTGAGTATGAGCAATATCAAACTAATAATAAGTATAATAGTAAGTTTCTGGAAGAGAATGAGTGTGATTTCACACAGTAAGAATAAAGAATGTGACATTTATAATACTGAAAGTGCCAGTAGATAGTTTTATTGAAAATATAATAACTAGCATACATAGTATATGCATAAATGCCTGAACTGTGGCTCAAACCAATAACATCATTCTCGCAGCATGTACTTTCAATCATTTTAATGAGGATTTAAATATATTAACTCAATTATAACCCTGTTCATTTCATCGGGAGTGCAGTGTGCTTTCACTGGGAGTGTCTTGGTATTTAAATGTTTCTGTTGTGTTGCATCTGGTGCAGTCTTCCAAATTGCTTGTCGCTAGAATCTTGTCACATCGCATGTTCTTAGAATGCACTGTAAAACCTTGTCCTACAACACATGACACGACAAGATTTCAGTGACAAACAATTTGGCTGTCTGCACCATACGCGATGTGACACATGACAGAAGTGTTATCATTTAATTAATATATATTTAGCATTATTAAAAGTGACTGAAGTGGTTTGTTTCAGTTCTGACTTTCATTTTCAAACCGTTTGCCAGTTATTTTATTTTCAAGATCTGAGGTGAACTATTTGCTGCTTCTTACAGTATGGCAATAAATGTTAGATATAGTAGTATTCAAACTCACATTGGTAGAATCTAACACTGAATAAAGCACATACACAGTACCTGAGGTAATAAATAGTTGATAGTTGCTTATGCTGTTGTTTTGCTGCAATGTTGCGGAAATTGAAATTTTCTAAAATAGATTTTGTTTAGATAAAATATTAATAGATAAAATTTTGCAGATGTTTAGGACAAAAAGATACCTTTTTAATGTGTCAGTGTGCCACATACCATGTAATTAGGCCATGATGTAAGGCTGAAATCCATTGAAGTAAATCAAGACCACTGAAGCAATTGCTGAGGAGAGACAAGCATGAAAGCAGCAGAGCTTTTATTATGCCACAGTCCACTGCTTCCAGTTCTTCTAGTTGTGATCACGTGGAAAAGTAGCGGTGATGTTTTATCCTACTAAATACATTTTATTTATGCTCTTTGCAGTTCAACAGAGTGTACAACATGATAAAGCATCTTTGCTGTTTCACGGATTCTAAAACCAAACCAGAAATGGGAGGTGAATGACGTCATTAGTTTGGTGACACAGGACCCAGCCTGTGTCACTATATTAAATGGTGTATTCCTCTGATTTTGAACTTTTTAAATATTTGGGATAATGTCAGAAAACAAAAGTCAGCAAAATGTATAACACTGTTCTAGTCTTTTTTTGATATTTTAAGAAAAAAAAGTCATTCATATTGTGCCTTTATGAATACTGATTGCTTTAAAAAGACCACACAAGTGGTGATTTAGTTCATAATATAGTCCATAAATTGTCCAGCAAGAATAAGCACAACCACAGAGCAAATACCACTGCATCAGTGATTGCAGTTATTGCTCTTTAAATACAACAGAATGATACAGTTGTGAGCTCCATCAAATCCTCACCCTAACCACAGGCTCCAGACATAACAGGAAATCTTTTGAAACCAATCACAGAAGAACATTAAACTATATTAATCCATTAATCTAGCAAAACTGCATAAAATAACACTTAACGTCAGCATTTACTTTCAGTCTGGAGTAAAGCACTTCGAGAAATAGAAACTAATGACAAAAAAACGTCTTTATGAAGGAAATGCTTAACAAATAAACCGGGTATAGTGTAGTACAATTACTGGATTTGGCAGTTTAAATCAAATCAATGTACATTTATTAACAAGTGTAATTTCAGAACTAACTTTATGATTAATAGATAATAAAGTGACAGTTATGTTTACCACAAACATTATTTTACTCATTAATTAAAACCCCTCATTGTAAAAAAATCAAAGGAAAATCTCAAGGGAACAATGGTATATTTTTCTTCTTTACATCATCCCTGCACCATGCACTGCGCCTGCTAACCAAGTTATGTGACATGTATATACTTTCCACCCATACTGCAAATGTCATAATAACCTATGATTTATTTTGTGAGCCTCAAGTGTTGCATTTGTGGCGCAATTACTTAACAATTCACTACCATTCATGTTGTTTAATAGCCAAATGATTCATCATAGACTTTTTGGCATCTCTGGGGGCTGGGTATGTTTTCATTGATGAATTACCCTTCCCGGACAAGTTGGGCAAGCCTCATTTTTTTCCAAATTCAAATATATGATTTGAAAGTCAAATTGAACATTCCCACTTTTAGAGAAAAAAGAGCCAGTGCAAATGAACCAGATGATTCAGTTGGCAATGCATTTACATTTTTCCTTTCTCAACACGTGGATTAATAAACTGCTGCTCACCTTAAGGATTTCACCAAATAAACCAGTGGTTTCACAAACACAAAGGAAGATCAACCAAACAGAGAGTATTTGCTAAGCAAACCGCACGAATGAATGAGGTGGGCAAATGCAAAACATGTTTACACAAATTAGTTCTAACCTGAAAATGTAGTTTTTTTACCTTATGTTCATTTGTCTTCACTTAATACAAACTTGAAAAACTACATTAGTTGAAAATGCATTTCTCTAGTCTAGACTACATAAAAATTTGAGATTAAAAAGCTGTTGATATGTACCTGTACACACAGGTTATTGCAGTTTCCATCTGAAATGATAACTAGAGGCAAAACACATCTGTGTTTTTTCCTTTCTTCTCAAATTTTAATACGCAATTTTTCAATAAAGCTAATTTTGGCATTTTTTCAGCTCATCTGCTATTTCTTTTTCAAAACTAACATCAGAATATTCAGTTTTTGCTTTAAATTGGTATTGAAAACGTATATAGTCTAATTTAGATATAAAAAAAACTGTTTGTGCATGCAGCATTTCTGTTTGTATTATGATTAAATTGCAGTGGCTGTCTCTATTAAAAAAATAAAAGAACACAGACAAAGCCTTATGTTGTTTATATGAAGAGCTTTCTATTATTTGTGTGACTTACTGTTTTATTTTGGGGTTTGTTCTAAAATTTCTGTACTGAATTATGACATAAATCTCATTCATTAAAAACAAAAGTATAAGAAAATTGAATGGTGAGTTGAGTGAATCAATGCATCCCTATATTTGACCCTTTAGATGCTGTCTGTGTTCTGTTTCAACTCTAAGCACAGTCCCAAATATTCTTTTGAGGATATCCTGTTTAGTGATTTAAAAAAACATAAATAAATCTAATACACTTCAAGAAATCAAGCATGTGCTGATTTACAAAAGTCACACATGATTTTACTGATTGTGAAATCAGTTTTCAGTGGGGTGGAATATGGCATGATTCACATTATATCTGGATTATTGTATTTTCATAATTGTTGGATGCTGAAATCGAAACTGAATTGTTTTTCGATTAATTGCTGCTCGCTGAAGGCAAGCATTGGATCTCATTTGTTCAGAGCTATTTCGTGTTTCCTTGTACAATATCATATTATGATCTCTCTAAACACTCAAAAATGGTGCAAAAATAACACTCAATGTGGTTCTTTGGCTCATAGTCAAAAGGGAACAACTTTTAGTGCTACATAGCACCTATATGTTTAAACACGATGATGTATAACAGCATCTTAACCACCACCCAACAAAAAAATCACTAAAGAAATGCTGGTGGTGCTATACAGCTGTTAAATCAGTTCCCCTATGATTACAAGCCAAAGAACCACTTAGCTGAAATAGCGTCTCAACTACAAAGAATCACAGAAGAACCAATCTTTTGTGTGTGTGATGTATGTATTTGTAAACTTTTTGTACGTAATCAGTTTAGCACTTGTTTACACTTGCAATCTGACAGTATTAATCATGTCAGTATTTAAATTATGAAAATAAAATTTCATGAGCAAGATAAAATGACAAACGTGCTTGAGTAAATGTGTTTTTATAACATTGTTGACACAGCTGGAAGACTACGCATCAATATTTTGAAATGGATCCTTGCTGATATGAAACACTGCATTTTGTTCAGCAGTAAACCGTATGCAAATGTTTAGCGCCATTTCACATTGAAGGTGTTTCAAAGGTAAAAATCTATGTGATGTCATGTTTTTCCAATGAACCTGTGTTGGCTTTTAACCTCTTAATCTTAATACATTCATATGCCCACACGGACTGCAATTAGCCAAATACATTACATTTTTTCAGTATTTCATCTACGTTTGATTTGATCATCAGAAAACTACAAGGTCGAGTTTTGGTTGTTATCTACAGTAACTTTGACGTCACTAGCTTATTTTTAGATTGTAGGGCTGTTGTTTATCTTGCATTGAAGCTATAAAGCAGTAAAGTTGTTTTGATATGCGTGCATGTCTTGTCCTCACCTCAAGACCTTTATTTTGTAAGTCTGTTAAGCGTAGAGAAAAGATAAACGAACTTAGCCAGACCCTCCTAGAGAGCCAACATTTATCATATCAAAACACAGCCTTTCTCAGCATTTCAGACTCCATTAACATAACAAAATCCATGACCTGGATCCTCCAAGACAATATTGTCACTACCGCATCTACATAGTTAGGATTTAGTGAGCTCTTAATGGCCCAGAAACTGAAACCCAGTCAAAAGGCAGGTCTCTCCATTCAAGATCACACAGGAAAGAGAGCTGGAGCCACAGTGCTTTTCCTCTGCTCATCAGCATCTGTAATCTCTGGACATTAGTCAGCGCTCGAGGCTTCCAGAAAGCTGCATGTCAGGCTGCTCTCTAATTGCTTGGATAACAGGGCCTGAACTCATCGCTAATGATAGTATGAACGCTCCTTTTTTGTTTGGTGATGGACATCTGCCCTGCAGAAAGTCAGCAAAAAAGACACAGTCAGCAGGTTTTTCAATTATTTGTATCACCGAATGCCTTGTAGGTGTTGAGTTGCACCTCTGTCACCTTCCAGGTGAAACTTAAACTCATCTGATTGAAGTGATACCGATCCAACTTCCGTCTGCTTTTTCAGACTAAACCCAATCTGTGGACTGGACTCTGCCCTCGCATGTGTTTTACACTCCTTATATTGAGTTTACGACACCAGTCCTTAATTTCTGTGTATTTATTTTACCTTGTTTATAAAACATAAACATGTTTGCCTCTGCCGTAAAACACAGCATTCCTTTTCATACTCTTTTCTGTTCACTCACACAGCAAAACATTTTTTTTGGTCTTGTTTCTAGTATAAATGTCTAAATATTCTTAAATCAAGAAGCATTTAAAGAAGCAAAATATATAGTCTTGTTTTTAGAAATAATATGTCAAAAATAAACTTGTTTTTTTTTTTTTGCTTTGACATAAGATTATTTTATGCTTGTTTTAAAGACAAACTCACCTATTTTTTTTACATTATTTCTGAAAATAAGACAGTGTTTTTTTTTTTACCTCTCTAGAAAAGTCTTATTGATTCAAAATTGTTTAGATATTTGGACTAGAAACGAAGCAAAAAAAGTAAGTAAAGCTGTTTTTTTCCAGTGCATCTGAAGCGGTTAAATATCACAAATATGTCAAATATTCTGCTGGAAAGACGGAACAGAAACTTGAAGCATTTCTCAAAGCATAGATAAATTATAGGTTTTTGAGCAGAAAAAAGTAAATATAGGAAAAAAACCTGCACATTACAAAAACAGCCTGGAATAAAAAATAAATATTTTAAATTGAAACTTTCATATCTCACAGCTTACATCATAGTATGCGTTTTATTAAATTGTCATAACATTAGCTTTTTAATTGTACTATTAATGCGTTTAATCCTTTACTTTAGAAAATGCTGTCATGTTTCAACCCATTAATATATTATTTAAATATGGGTTTTTCCACATTTTAGGCAAAGTTGTTTTGCAACTACCTTGTAGTGTTCTCTGATTTAAAGTAGATATTGTTTTGCTATAACTTAAGGGTTAGCACAGTCGCCGCACAGCAAAAAGGTTGCGGGTTTGTGTCCCTGCCAACACGGGGAGAACATGCAAACTCCACACAGAAATGCTAACTGACCCAGCTGCTGGGACAGTGACCTTCTTGCTGTAATGTGATAGTGCTAACCACTGAGCCACCGTGTCGCCCCTGATTCATGATTATAGTTAACTAAAACCATAAAAGTAAAATCCTGTTTTTACTTGAAAAAACCCTCCTAAATATATTTAAAAAGCCAAGAAAATGTTTTAACTGATCTAATATATCTATCAACTATCTTTTTTTATTTTATTATTATTATTAAATTATTTTTATTTTGCTTAAGATTAAAAAAAATACTAAAACTAAAATAATAAAAAAGGAACAATTTTAAAAACTTTTAGTTAAAACTATGATTGTAAATTAACAATATTAAATATTAACAATATTAAAACACCTCTCCATATATAACAGAGCAATATAATATAATATAATATAATATAATATAATATAATATAATATAA
>CAIGQQ010038221.1:3448080-3462313 GCA_903798035.1 Danio albolineatus
TGCGTGGGTTTCCTCCGGGTGCTCCGGTTTCCCCCACAGTCCAAAGAATGTATGAATGTGTTTCCCAGAGATGGGTTGTGGCTGGAAGGGCATCCGCTGCGTAAAACAAATGCCGGATAAGTTGGCGGTTCATTCCGCTGTGGCGACCCCGGATTAATAAAGGGACTAAGCCGAAAAGAAAATGAATGAATGAATGAATTTCAAGACGATCACGTGCTTATGATTGCTTTTTAGACAGTCCTGCATTATCCAATTTTTGATTCACCAATCAGACAATTCCAAAGCCAATATGAATACCCTAAGTTCCATATCACAGCCATCTTCATTTTGAGGAATCCCCCCTTCCTCCCCTACTCCTCCTTCTTTCCTAGATGAATGGCACGGTGGCCCAGTGGTTAGCACTGTTGCCTCATAGCAAGAACGTCACTTGTTCTAGTCTTTACCAAGCCAGCCAATGTTTCTGTGCGGAGTTTACACATTCTCCCCGTGCTCACGTGGGTTTCCCCCGGGTTCCCCGGTTTCCTCCCACTGTCCAAAAACATGCAACTTAAGTTAATTGACTAATCTAAATCGGCTCCATAGCATGCTCTTAGTACGTAGTTATCTCTTAAGAGCAATCACTATCTGTTCATTAGCTACTACAGCAGGGGAATTCTCGAGATCTACCTGAGCTCAAACTCTCTTGCAAACGTGAGGGAGCCCCGGGCTCGAGGATCTTATGAGCTCAGGGCTCTCTCCTGGGACAGCATGCCAAACAAACTTTATAATCAATCATCAGCTAAGTGTGAACTCTTGAATGACAATTTAGTTTACCCAATTCACCTATACCATGTCTTTGGACTTGGTGGGGAAACCGAATCACCCGGTGGAAACCCACGCAAACACAGGGAGAACATGCAAACTTCACACAGAAAGGACAACTGAACCAGCGACCTTCTTGCTGTGAGACAATTTTGTTACTCACTGTGCCACCGTGACACCACAAATGACAGTAATTTTAATTGAATTGGTCAAAAGGTCCAATTTTGGAACGAGTGAGCTATCTATCTGTAACTGCTTCTGAGTTATGTGTTGAGGATTAAATTTAAACTAATTTATAATTATAAACCTGAGATGTATTTATAGTTGTGTTTTGTAGGTTTAATGTTTGAAAACAAAGACATGAAATTATATCAACTTCCTTGTCAACATGAGTTTATTTACTCTAGAAAGAGTGATATAAGAGCGAAAGAGCTGAGTGATATAACAAGATGCATAAACACTCATTAAACATGTATTCGACATTGTAGATGCTTTAGTTGCCTCATTACAAATATATACTGAACATTTCATAATATAAACATTAACAAAAGTTGCAGTTAAACAGACCTTATGCATCTTTAGGGTGGCGCTGAATAAACTTGTAATTCAGCTTTTAAACTTATAATTCAGTAAACTGATAAGATGTTGTTGCATTGACTTGCCCTCTTGACTGTCTAGTTTTCAATATAAGAATCCTACGTACATAAGAAATGTAAAAAGCTAGATTAAACTAAACCTCGACTGTTCCAAAACGGCATCCTCATAAACATCATAAATAACAGGTTATCCATCTCAAACCTAGTATTGTATTTTTTTTAAAGCTTGAAACTTCAGCATTTCAAGTCAAGCCAATCAAGTTAAGCATTATTGTTTCTGCTACATGTGTGGACATAAAGTGAAATGAAAAGGATCACGCTGCTACATGAATAAACATAATCATAAAAAAGAACACAGCACTGGATGTCAGAGCTATTTTAAACCTATAATGTATATACGTAACTAACATACCAGAGCAGTTAACTAGCTATTATAAATACTTAAACACAAAACCTAAGACAGACTGTACACATACTTTTACATAAGACAAAACATTATTGTGCAAGATATTGGGTAAAAGATGTATTTGAGAAAACAAGTAGTGCAACATGATTTGTGGTACATTCACAGGTAAGCGATGTTTTCCTTATTGAGTTCTTGTAAGATTTTCTGGTGCATATGGAGAGCAGAGTGTTTTTACAGGTTTTTACAGATATGCAGAATGTTTTTTTTTTTTTCAAAGAGATATGAAGTGATTGTAAGAGTTTCTGGTGCAAATGTGCAAAACTGGTGCAAGTGTCAGTTGAAGTGTCAGATAGATAAAAGTATGCGTTTTCTACAGGTGGTTTTTCAACTATATCCACCACTCTAGCATTGAAGTTATATAAAAGAGGATACTACAGTTTAAATTAGCCCCCCCTCCACATTCTAAATAATATTGCAATATTAGTTGCAAAGATGGAAATATCTTTCGAGATTTTCTTTCTCTGGCACCTCTAGAGATTTACTTTTTGGTATTTTTATGAGAGGAAAGAATTTGTGGCTGGAAAGGTTAGCGAATCAGGACTCGAACTCGAGATGCCCACATCACAGTTGTGCTTCATTTATCAGCATCGACATTGTATTAGAATCTATGTTGAATTTATGTATACTTTGTGAAGTTTATTTATAAACTAATTTTGAGAGAATCACGTGCTTATGATTGCTTGCAGTCAACACTATCTGTTCATTAGCTACTACAGCAGGGAAGTTCTCAAGATCTACCTGAGCTCCAACTCCCCTCTCGCCTTGCAAACAGCAGGGAGCCCTGGGCTCGAGGATCTTATGAGCTTAGGGCTCACTCCCGGGACAGCATGCTAAACAAGCTTTGTAATCAATCATCAGCTAAGTGTGAACTCTAGAATTAAAGTTAAATTAAATGTTATTGTTTTAAATTAGTTAAACAAAACTAAATATGTTTTAAAAGACAAAGATGAATCAGCCAATAACAGTTTTCTGTGTCACACAATCTTCTAAAATTCATTCTATTTTGGTTGATTTTGAAAATTTTCGTATTGTTATGAATGTTGAAAGCATTTTCTGCTTGGTATTTTTTATGTGATGCTTTTCAGGATTCTTTTAATTAACAGGAAGTTCAGAAGAACAGCATTTTTTAAAGGGCAATCTCAACATAAAACTTTAATTTTACTGTCAGTTTGATCAAAATTGTGTATCCTTACTAAAAGTATTATTCTCTCCAAAAAAAATCTTATTGACCCCCATGTCTTTGAACAGTGCTGAACATTCTCTAGCATTCAATCGAACACTTAAATACAATAAGATATAAAAAATAAACGTAATAGTCAACAAAAGATAACAACATCAAGTTATCACTTTTACAGTTTGGATCCTTTTATCAGCATGCAGGGACTAACTTGGTCATGTTAGAAATATCTCAAACCATGACCCCATGATTGTACTCAATGCAAATGTACAAAAATAATGGACCGTCTTTGTGTCTTAACAGACTGGCAAGGTTGACCCTCATCATCCAAAGGTTTCTGGTCACAGAGGGAATGTACTTGACATCAAATGGAATCATTTTAATGACTTCTGCATAGCATCTTGTTCAGAGGACGCCACAGTAAGTGTTAACAAACTTCGACTCCAAAGATTTGATTTCTCCACTCTGAAGAGCGCTGGAGTTGGAGTTGACTCCAGCACTAGAACTTGAAAATCACTCATTTGTTCACTAATCATCTTATGCGTATGTAGTGCATAGCTGTTAAATGCAATTAATCAATGACAAACATCTGAAATTAAGCCAGGAATTCAGACTACGATTTTTGACACAATGTGTGCAGAAAAAAAAAAAAAAACATTCTTTGTCCCACATGAAGCAAACATTAGAAATAAACAACAGTCATGTTGACTACTTTGTAATTATGCACACCTCTATGCTAGCTTTGCATTTTTAACGTATGTTATTTTAATGTAATATAATCTAGCATGCATTTGGTTTTCTGTTATTTGGTTTTAAATTCACTAAATAATTATGAATCATTTAAAACTACCTATTTTAAGGTGCAATTCTCACAATTAATAAACAATTAACTATGAATTTGCCTCAATAAACTCTAATAGTGACTAATAATAGTAATAGGGTAGTTAGTTTTAGGTGTTAGATTAGGGATGTGGAGTAAATTAATGTAAAATATGTGCTTAATAAGTAATAAACCGCCAATACTTAATAAAAGTCATGTGATAAGCCCTCAGTTTTTGTACTTAAACTAAAGTGTTTTACTATCTACTGCATGTTATTTTGAAAATCATTAAAGATGATAAGCAGTTTGTAAAGCATAATAATCAAACTGAACATGTCAATAAAGAATAACATCTTTTTTCATTTATTCATTCTACATGATTAATATTTGACCATAGCGGAAAATTACACATCTTATGCGTAACCAAAGCGATACAGTAGCTGTTTATCATTACGAGTTAATGCTATAGCAAAATTGGACTAATTTGAACATTTATTCGAAAAAGATGGTGTATTGTTTAATAATGGGAGCATACTTTATGGAGGAGCAGTGCAATCTTTGTAACTTTTTGATTAAGTTGCTAATTAGTATTATTTTGTATGATTGTTTTTTTTCATATTTTAGTATGATTTGCTCATCCCCAATGAGGTTTAGGTTTATTTTGTATGACTTTTTGACAATATGTAAAATAGTTATATTTCCTAATGAGATTGAGCTGGTAGGAGGGCAAAATGAATTAAATGTGTAATAATACCTTCAGTATTAGACTATTATTGCTGGTTTTGGTGTAAAGCACAAGGAGTCAAAGAGTAAACTCGTAAAAACCTGGAATTGAACACATAGTGCCTTCTTTGCCTTTCAGATATAAAACCTCTGCCTACAGTCCAGTAGCTAAATTAGATGGGCACTTTTGATATGTTATAACTTTGACATTTACTGTATACAACTTTATGATGTGTGTGTATGTTTGCTGTTCAGGTGAAAATCTGGGAAATCCCTGAACATGGTGTTTTGAAGACCATCACAGTGCCTTGGAAGGAGCTGCAGGGTCATTCTCGACGCGTCGGCCTCATCGAGTGGCATCCCACTGCCAACAACATCATTTTCAGCACCGGCTATGACTATCAGGTACGTCAGCTATACTAACAATTTGTCATGGAATGAAGGTAGGCAAGATTTCAGTGAACTGGCCCTGACATTTCAAATATTCACAGTGCTAACCTCTCAGCGCACACCACCCCTAGTCGTATCATGTGAAATCCTGCCTGTTGTAAGCAATTTTATAATCTAGAAACTTCCCCTTCAGAGCTGAAATAGTTGTATTCAGGACCTTAAATTAAAACTCTCCATTGCAAGTTAATTTTAGTAGCTTAATGAAAGCTAAAACTAATACTATTGTTCAAAAACATATCTAATAACTGAAATAAATAAAATATTCACAATAAATGAACAACTACAACTATTAATAGTCACTGAAAAACTAACTGAAATGAAAAAAATAATAATAATGAAAAAATAATAATAAAAAGGAAAAGAATTCATAAACCCTCATTCTGTGACATGGCTGTTAAGGAATATACCTGTAGATGGCGCTTTTTCAGCCATCAAACACACCAATATATATGTATACACACGTGTGTCCTGTGTTTTTCTCATCTGCCAAAATGTAAACTAGGCGAGCTTAATTAAATAAATATATGATCTTCAGCATGAAGAAGCATTACAATTTCTTTATAGTATAGTACTTCATAAGGTTTGAAGTATATTTATTACTTAGAGGTTTGCAGAAGAGATAATGTAAGCTGTCCAAACATTAAACTTTGCTGTAAACATGTTCTGTTAACTCTGCTAAATTTATCTAATATAATAAAATAACTAAATGTATTTATTAATATATTGTAGAATTATTGAAACTTAATATATAAAAAAATAATTAGAAGTGTGTTCACAAAATAAAACCTGAACTAAAACTTACAAAGCCACAATTAAACTGAAATGTTTAGCAAATTTAAAATCAAAATCAAAATCTAATTTAAAAATGCAAAAATATATTAACTTTTGTTGCCATTGTCTCCTAGCACAAAATATAAGAAAAAAAAGGCTGTTGACAACTATATATTGTGTCACTCAATACTTAAAGTAGTTTCTATACAACGCCAATAATGCCATGTAATTTTGTGATTTTAATCAAATTGCAAACATGTCTTTGTAATGATATGAATTAGGCATGGGCCGGTATAAGATTCTGACGGTATGATAACCTTGGATAAAAATATCACAGTTTCACGGTATGACAGTATTGCGTTTACTGCTTTAAAATATATTGTTTTTAAATGTCTGGCTAAATAACAAAAACCTTTTTTCCCCTTTGAACACATTTATATATTATTTGGAGAAACATTTGAAATATTTTGAAGCAGTAAACATGTCAGGCTAAATAATCCTAATGAATCATTGACTTCTGCTGTCTTCATTAGTTTTAATAACACAGATTTCTTTACAATTTAAAACGGCATCTTTGGATATCTTTTCTGCTGGAGATACTGTTGTCCGAAAAACAAACAAACAAAAAACATAAATAAAAACAAATTTTACACATACCTTAGGAACAGTATAGCAGGAAATTTTGGCTTTTTATTTTAAAACCTTGACTTTTCCAAACCGCGGTATACCGTGAAATTGGTTATCGTCCTGTGCCTAATATGAATATGTGACGTGATGGCACAATGCTGATCTTTTAGCAGAATAACAGTGTCAAAAGTGCATCATGATTGAAAGTGAATGCTGCAATACACAAGCTTCATCTCTGCAAGTGCTTATAACATCAAATTACTTATAACATGCATTTTTCTAACATCTTGCTAAGTTTTCACATTTGTAATAAGAATAGTTTTTAAATTTTTAGTCAATGAAAGAGAATTTCAAACGTTTTTTTGTTTGTTTGTTTTTTGTATTTTTACAGCCAATAATATTCTCTCTATAGTTTAATGTTTGAAAAACGAAACATCAATAAATATTTGTTTTGTGAATTCATTGTGGTTTTAATTAGCAATTATAATATTAATCACATTTATAGAATATCTTGGATGTATTAGTATGATAAGACTCTAAAAACTAATATATACCATTAGAAGTTAATATTTTGTTAAATGTTTTATCTTTACTTAACTGCAGATGAAATTGAGGTATATTTAAATTAAACTGACCCAAAAGTCTGCAGCGACCTTGTTAATATTTAAAGAAAAAGATCTCTTAAATAAATTATTATAGCTGGAAGAGCAGCGTTCCAAACTTGCTGATATATAATCCTCCTTATTTTTCATGCAATAACGTGTACAGCCATTTGTAAATTTAATGTGTCTGGCTCCTGGTGTCATTTGCTTCCAGTTATTTTTAGCTGTACAAAACACCCTGTTATGCTGCTTGATACTTGTGAGTTGGAAAAAAAGGTGGAAAGCAGCTATGAGACACTTCACGTTACTATTGTGGAAACTCGTTTTTCAAAATGCATTCTGAATAAAAAAATCAGTTAAAAAATGTATTCATAAGTTCTGCTTTTTTGTTATTTTATTATGCTTTATAAGAATTTAAGAAGACAAAAAGATACATTTTAAATAAAAAGCTAAACTTCCGCATCTGAATGCAATATAACTGCATCAGCTAACATGTCAAATGTACTGTGTAATATGTCCAATTTTTTTGTCAGGGTAAATACTTACACAGTTTGTAATTTTCCTTTCCAAACAGATGGATATCATTCATATGCATTTTAACACTTGCCTTGCATATAGGTTTGTCTGTACATTTCTGTAATTGCATAGAATGTCATGAATTTCATTTTTTTAAAAATGCTAAATATCTTAACTGATTTCTATGGAATAAAATTGCTGTCATAAATATTTCATGCGTAAATAAAATTCATGCATCTGTAATCATAAAAACGTAAAGGAAAACGGAACGTACTCGTAATTTTACGATGGTACGAGTCCAAAATTCGTGATTACAAGAGGCACAGATACGACATTTCTTTGTCTGTTTGTATACAACTTATACATTTACGGTAGGTGTACTTTACAAACACGAAATACAGTTTCACCACAGACACAACGACCTGATTATGAGTAAGAATCAAAGAGCGACATTTCACCGTCAAAATTACATCACCACTGTCACAGGCATTAAGCAAGCCATCGATCGCAAACAGTGCACCTTTCATGATGAAATCCTGATTCCTGACTAAAGGATGCTTGCAGAGCAAAATGACTGGCACTCGAGCTCCCACCCACCGTCTTGTGTAAGATTTTTAATCTTAAAGAAATGTCCATCTTGAGCTGTAATAGAGGTTGAGACTTAATGAGGTCCATTTTCACTGTGTTTCTTAGGATAGTGACTTAGCGTAACGTAAGTTAACGTTACAGGCAGTGTGCGCAGAATTTCTCAGGATCTCATCACGTAAGGCACACTGTTAGAGATCAATAGCTCGTGCTTGTTTGTTAATGTCTGTGACAGTGGTGACGTAATTTTGACAGTGAAGTGTCGCTCTTTGATTCGTACTCATAATCAGGTCTTTGTGTCTGTGGTAAAACTGTATTTTGTATTTGTAAAGTACACCCATCGTAAATGTAAAAGTTGTATACAAACAGACAAAGAAATGTTGTACCTGTGTCAGTTCTAATGGCAGATTTTGGAATTGTACCATCACAAAATTACGAGTATGTTCCATTTTACTTTACGTTTTTTATGATTACAGAAGCGTGAATTTTATTTACGCACAAAATATTTATGACAGCGATTTTGTTCCATAGATTTCCAAACAATTAAAAAGAAGTGTGCATGTATTACATGTCAGACCGTTTCATTTACTGTAAATGTGTTTGTTTGTGTGTTCTTGTGTAGGTTATGGTATGGAAGCTAGACGTTCCTGAACAGGTGATCAAGAACCCTGTGCGCTCCATCAGTGTTCATTCAGATGTGGTTCTGTCCATGTCCTTCAACACAGATGGCAGCAGACTCGCCACTTCCTGCAAGGACAAGAAGATCCGGGTGATTGACCCACGTACTGGCACTATTTTACAGGTGTGTGGGGCTTAAAACATGTTCTTCACAGCTCATGCTATTAGGTGGAACCAATAATTCTTGACCTCATTCTATTTCATGCAATTTTCACCAGGTTATCACTAATTCATGCTTTGCTTAAAGGGTCAGTTCACCCAATAATGAAAATGATGTTATTAATTATTCACCCTCATGTCGTTCCAATGCCCTGAGACCTTCAGTCATCATAGGAACATGAATTAAGAACTAAGAACTAATATAAATTATGATAATTAGTCATCCTCCATAGACAACAATGATTCCAAGATGTTCAGTATACAGAAAATGAACCAAAAACATTATCAGAACATTCCATGTGACGTTGGTTCAACTGTAATTATATGAAGCTGCAAGAACTAATTTGTGTGCCAAAATACCTGTAAAAACAACTTTGTCTGGCAATGTCTTTCATATATAATATCAGATTGCATGTTTACTGCAGGAAATACTACAGGCATGTTGTCCTGCTCAGTGTGTTCCAAACAGCATAGACACTTCAGAGTGAAAACAATCATAGCCGCCGTATTGAAGTGTCAAATTGGCTTAAAATGGCCACTTAAAAGGGGCCTTTGGAATGAAGGATTTTGAAGTATACAATTGATGGACATCTCACTCCATGATCCTTTGAGCAAGGAATTTGTTGGTGTCACACTCCAACCATTTCGAAATAATTAGAACATAGGGATGAGTCTTTCTGAATGGAACCCAGTCTCTAAAGGCAATTTATCGTACTGCCTGTAGTACGTAGTATAATGCACACACCAATTACCTGATAAGGCACACAAAAGTGTTTTAAAAATAATAATTAAAAACAGAATTTTAATTTTTGTGTGAACTAACCCTTTAATTATGACCTAAGATGCTATAAAGCAGTGTTTCTCAACTGGTGGGTCGCGACCCAAAAGTGGGTCGCAGGAACATTTTTAGTGGGTCGTGGAGTGTGTGGTCAAAAAAACAACAAAAGTTTAAATTATAACTTATTTTGCGTATACCGGACTTTTATTTTGAAATGCGCGCACGCGTCACGTTGCCGAGCAACATAGAGAGTCAGCTCGTGGAGCTGTCATGTGATAAGACGCTGAAAAAGAAATTTAGTGAAGTGCGATCAAACCCATCCCATTCAGAACTACGTATTTGTATGAAAGTGGATATCCTCCTTTGTGCAGCTTGACACCAAGCAAAGGAACAGGTTGGACGTAGAGCACGATCTTCGGGTAGCACTGTCTACCATCACCCCTGACTTTGAAACTCCTATCACATCAGTAACTCACATCCTCAGTTATCTCATTATCTTCCCAAATTACTGTGAAACAGATGTTTATAAATGCTGTCATACTAGGTGTAAAAATGGTTATGGATGTTTTTATCATTTTACAATTTGCTGGTTTGTTCTGTTCAACAGGATCAGTGTTCATGTTTTATTAACAGTTCAGTTTTGTTTATGGTAACAACCTTTCCTTACCCTAACCACTGTTTACAATAAACAAAGTTATTCATAAACAGTCTGTAAATGTTTTTGCCATTAAATAGCCATTGAATCCGATATGGCAATAAAATTCAAACTCCCTATCTCTGTTTCTTTGTAATCAAAAAAATATCAATAAATAAAATATATGAGCAGTCAGACTCAATTCATGAAGCCAAATAGGATATATTACAGATTAGCTTTTGAAATGTTCTCTGCCTCATACTATTTATATCCCTGTCCAAATTCAATAATTTTCAGTCCCTCTTTCCTGTTATAGTTCACTCAGCTGCCATACACTATGTATGGATTTGGTCATACAGCCCATGTGCACTTGCACAGAAATGCACTTCCCCTGGTCAGCCCCTCTGACAGCATACTTCCAAAACTAACACCTTTAAAAAGCCAGGTCAGCCTGGTTCATCTGTTACCCAGAACTCTCACATCACACTGTTGTGTCTCTTCATGTGACTCGGATAAACACAACACTTCACAACGTATTTCATTTTACAACATACTGTATGGTTGACTGATTTATGCACTGAAACAAAATGGTGTTAAGTTTTGTTGAGGTCCTCCTTAGTTTTTCCACTCAGTATCTGTTTGTGAAGAGAAAGACGTGTATTTATTTTTACATTACACTTAATTGTAATGTGTGATTTCAGGAGACTAATTGCAAATCACACAAAGCCAGTAAAGTGCTATTTCTTGGAAACTTGAAAATGCTCCTCTCCACGGGAAACTCTCGCTGGAACCATCGCCAGATTGCACTTTGGGATCAAGTAAGTGTTGCTCAAAATAGACTCAATTTTCCTAGTATGAATGCTAACTTGTACAAAAAGATACATTATGTCTAGTTTTTAAGGGCAGTTTTTCATTCATTAAAGTAAATTTAGTTGTGGCAGTCTTGTTACCCACAAAATCAAAACCAACATCAAATGCAAAAATAGTTCTCTGGATATCAATAAACAGAAATGCAATGTCGAATTGCAAATATCTTTTTCTCATGTTCTGCCATGAGAGCTGGTTTGATCAATTATGCATTTTTGAAATAGAAATGTTGCATAATAATTATACATACACATATTCAACACTTGCTCTGAAAATGTAAAAAAATAAAAGTGTTAACTTTTTTCAAAGACTCTCATATTTTGATTAGTAGTCTGTTTAAACAGTAATTGGCTAAACATTTAAATGCATGGCTCATTTTGGTGACAGCAACAAATGAAATTTACAAATATTTTAGATGCATAGAAAGCATATTAAATGCAAGTATATAAAAGTAAACTGCTTTAATGTGTACAATAACTTTTGTAAAACTTGAAAATAATATGCCAAAATATCTGTCTGACAAAATGCATGCTGTTTGACAAGTTATTTTAGAGGTCAGTAAGTTTGAAAGCTTTTAGCTAAAACAAGATTTATCTTTTTCAGTTGCACTGTAAAGAAATATTATTTTTATTATTATTATTAAAATTATTATTTTAAAAAGTTAATCCGACATTTTTGCAAGTTATGCAAAGTTGAACTTAATATTTTTATGTCATTTTGATTGATATAAGTTGACATAACTAGAAAAGTTCAATTGATTCAACTAAAAACAACAAAAACAATATTTCTTACAGTGTATAAGTAATAACGGTGGCTCAGCGTATGGTGGCTCAGTAGTTAGCACTGTTGATTCACAGCAAGAACTCGAGTCCCAGGTTCGAGTCCCAGCTGGGTCATTTCTGTGTGGAGTTTGCATGTTCTCCTCATGTTTGTGTGGGATTCCTCTGGGTGCTCCTGTTTCCCTCACAGTGCAAAGACGTGGTATAGGTGAATTGAATAAAACTAAATTGGCCATAGTGTTTGAATGTGTGAGTGTGTATATGAGTATGCATGGGTGTTTCCCAGTATTGGGTTGTGGCTTTTTTTAAAAAACATATAGTCGATCCTCATTTGGGAGTGTAACCTAAATATAGTCATAAATGGTGGTTATTCTGACAGGAGACTCAGTTGTTGTTATTTTTAGTTGCTTTAATAAAGTGGACCACTGTTTTCTTTTTGACCTTCACAATTTTGGAATCTAGTCGCGGGCCGGACTGAACAGCTCAGCGGGCCTGATTTGGTGACAGCATCATATAAAACGCCAGTTGATGATCAGTGCTCTAAAGTGTTAATCTTCTCTAGTGTCACAACATAGGAGGTATCTTTAATGACTTCCTTTAAGATTTAATGCAGATACAGTTCTATGAAGCCTTTTCACAAGCCTGTTATGACATGTCATCATAGTCATCATAACAGCCATCAGTCACCATAATCTTAAATCCATTTAAAGTTTTTAATAATTAGATTTTTTAAAAATGTATGAACATTTATATGTATTTATGTATGTATTATATCATCTTTGTGTCAAATTACAAAAATGTTATTCTCCCATTTGGCTGCCGTCATCAGTCTCACACAATTTTTTGCCTTTTTCTGAAAGTCTTTATAACACCATTGTGAACTTTTTCTTTACTATTTGAGCAAATAAGATTGTAAAAAAAATTTTTTTGTTGTGTTCTCCTAATAACGAGTTTTCCCAACTATGACGACTTCCGCCACTGAGAAACCGGAAATGTGAAAAGGGTCTATTGTTTGCTTTTGCAAAAACTGTAAGAATCCCAAACTGACGTTTACATGAATGTGTTCTGCAGGAGGATCTCTCTCAGCCCTCTTATTCGGAGGATTTGGACGGCTCTTCTGGTGTTCTCTTTCCTTTTTATGACCCGGACACACACATGCTTTACATAGCTGGAAAAGTGAGTACATAAAACTTGGATTACCAGACTGACAACAGCTTTTTTAGAGCTGTAGTGATGATACAGGTCAGTAATGTATCATTTAATAGTCCTCGTTTAATCTTTAGGGCGATGGAAATATTAGATACTACGAAATCAGTCCAGAGAAGCCGTATGTGCACTATTTGACTGAATACAGGTCTAATCTACCACAGAAGGGAATGGGTGAGTACAATACATATATATATATATATATATATATATATATACATGTGTACATACTTTCTCCAAATTGTGACTTAATCACTTGCACATAAAAGCAGTGCATGTCAACTTTCACTTCTGTCACTTATCAGGTTGGGTAGGTGAATATTTCAAATGCTTTACCTGTCAGAAAAGATCTGTACTGTATTTTAGATTGAGGTTGAACACACACATGCTCGCAGTAACTGTAGATAAATATGTATCTTGTTTATGGATCATACCAGTTTCAGTTCAGTTTTATCTTTATCACATTAGTGAGCAAATCAGATAAACAACTTAAAATTTACGTACAGTGCTGTACAGACAGGGCTGGGTAAGTTATTTTTAAAAAGTAAGCAATTACTTATTACATAATTACAACTGTATTTAAATTACTTTTTATTAAACTCTCGTCTGGTCATCTGGACCTTTATTTTTTTATATATTTGAAAGCAGAAAATGTTTCAAATTAATGCATAATGAATATCATATTTCATGCATACTATATATTGACATACTTTTGTAATGTTCTCATTAATTTATTTCATTAGTATATGCAATGTCCTTTGTGCAAAGCTAGTGTTTTTCCCCTACCGATAAACATCCGGTTAAAGGTTGATGTTGCTATTTTCAAATTAATAGGATTTTTTTACAGCATTGATGTTGAATTGTAATTAAATATAATCATTTAAATAGACTTAAGCATTGATAGATAGACAGATAGACAGACACACACACACGCACGCACGCGTGCACATGCACACACACACACACACACACACACACACACACACACACACACACAC
>CAIGQQ010038221.1:3462323-3511247 GCA_903798035.1 Danio albolineatus
CACACACACACACACACACACACACACACACACACACACACACACACACACACACACACACACACACACACACACATTGCTGCAGAAGGTTACTTTACTTCCCCAAAAGTAACTAGTTGCATTACTTAGTGACTTTTTTAATGTTATCTTTGGAGAACTTCTGACTTCAGAGCTCTACATGCGGTATATACAGATTAATGACAGTTTAAAGCAACGCGTTTGCTACTTTTATACTTTTTGTCTTATTAGTGAAGTAAAATCACTGTCCACTCAGATAATCCTCTTTTCCTTTTTTCAAAGTAATGAGAATATTTCTATCTAGAAATGTAAGGCTCTGCCATCTTCTTTTCTGTCTGTTCCTGCATTCTCTCATTGCGTGCAGGATTCAATGTGACTAGGTTCATTTTAATTCAGCTATTTGGTTTTTTTAAGTGAACAAACTAGTTTTTTACGATTGCTTAAGCACAATTTCAAAATTAAGGCTCCTTTTGTCAAAACACTACACACAATTTCCACATCCACACACACTAACAGCAGAACACATCAGTTATTTTGCATAACGAAACACTTCATTCAAAACTTTACCACAATATAACAAAACACCATTTTAACACTATACAGAACACACAAGCTTCATTCGAGAATAATCTGCTTTAATTACACACTACTGTTATTAATCTTAAACATTTGTAACATTTCTAATTTACTAATAGTGATGTAGTCTGGGTTTGATTTTTGAACACACTGTATTGAGCAAACAGCAAACATAAGACCAGCACTGCATACTGATGAACATATTTATATAGCTCCACATTGTGAAATCATTAAATTTCTTCATGCTAAGAATGCATTGTACAGTATACTGAAATTCAGAGCAGTCAGAATACTTTATAGTGCACAAATAAAAACACTGCAAACTGTTGAGGATGTTATTTTATCATTATTTCTCTGTAACACATCACATTATTGTTCAAACCCATGTTTATATTCCTCTCGTTCCTCTGTGAGTAAAGCACTCTTTCTTCCACATTCTCCACCCTCAATTATAGATACATCTTACTGTAAATGATGACACACCAGTTTCAAACATAAATACAGTGAGTACTGAATTCTGTAGTACTGATAGCTAAATATTGCCCTATCCTAACAAACCGTACAACAATGCAAAGCTTATTTATTCCACTTTCTGGTGATGTATACAGGTCAATATAAAAAAAAAATCTTCCCCATCCCCTGTCATCTGTTTACCAATATCCCCCCTTTCGTGCTTCCTCTTCCTGCGACATTGCCTTCCATATTTATTGAAGACTAATATTTATAGCTATACTATTGTAAACATATCGAAGAGTAATAGTTTATAGCTAAACTATCCCATTGCTTTTCATTGTAGTTAAAGCTGATTGGTGTGTCTACAGCAGGGCTGCTCAACCCTGTTTCTGGAGATTTCAGTTGCAACCCATATCAAACACACCTGACTATAATTATCAGGTGCTGTTCAGGTCATCATTAATTGGTTCAGGTGTGTTTGATCAGGGTTGGAGCTGAACTTTCTTCAACGATCTTCAGAAACAGGGTTGAGCAGCCCTGGTCTACAGTTTTGCAGCAGTGTGTGTGCACACGCACACCTGATTAACCTATTAGTTCATGTGTGTGTTCATTTGAAGGCATGTGCTTTGATCTTGAAGGCATTTGCAGATCTAGCCCTGTGTTTTGCTCCTTGAGTGTAAGACTTTGCTAATTGTGGGAAAAGTTTCGTTTTAGTGTGTAGGCAATCGTAAAAAACTGTAAACAAAAAAGGACTTGCATTACATTTTTTAAAAAGTAACTCAAATAGTATTGCTTAATTTTGAAAAGTAATGCATTACTTTTACTCATTACTTACTCCCAGGGCAATTTGTATCGAAAATGATATTTAGAGGCACCATATTGGTGTTTTGTGACATAGTTTTAAGGAGGTGAGTTGTTAGCTCAACGCTCAACCCCCAATCTGGAGGAATAGGACAAACACACATACACTGTGGACAATTCAGCTTACCTTTGGACTGTGGGGGAAACCCACACCAACATGGGGAGGACATGCAAACTCAACACAGAAATGGCAACTGACCCAGCCGGGGCTCAAACCAGCAACCTTTATGCCGTTAGGCGACTGCGCTACCCACATCGCTACTGTTCATACCTTATGTCTTCATGAAGTAATTTCTCAATATTTTAATATCTTTCTAAAGCATATGAAATTGTCTTTAGAAATGATTATTGTTTTTATTTAGTTGAAAAATAGATTTAATCTGCAAAATATACATTACTCTGCTTCAGTTAATGAAGAAATGTGTTAGAACTATTTAAAGCAATAACAAGATCAGTACAGTACAGAGATTCCGACAAAGCATGTTTTTTGAAGAACAATATTAGATATTAGATATTATCTTCTAAAGCTACAACGTACTGGCTTTTCACAATAGTCCTAGTCATTTTCCAGTCAGAACATGTCTTTGAATGTCTTCCAGGTGTCATGCCAAAGAGAGGACTTGATGTGTGTTCCTGTGAAATCTTCAGATTCTACAAGCTAGTGACAATCAAAAGTCTGATAGAGCCTCTCTCCATGATTGTTCCACGTAGGGTAAGATCTTTTTCACATGCATTCAGATACATATGTTTAAAAGGAAAAGGTTAATCTGCGTTTACTTTGCAATCTTCCAAGTGACTAATGAAACATCTTTATGTGCTCTGCTCTACAGTCAGAGTCCTATCAAGAGGACATTTACCCCATGACAGCTGGAAACAAGCCCGCCATGACAGCAAATGAGTGGATCGGGGGTCTAGACAAAGGTTGGAGCACTTTAAAAGGAATTTTCTGTCATCATTTACTCACCTTCCAACCAGTATGAGCTTCTTTATTCCATGGAACAAATAAGAAACATTTCTGTGGGTTTTTTTTTCTTTATCAATCTCAAGCAAATGATCACTACTGATATGGTCTAATTTCTGGTTGGATGCAGAAAGAAAGTTGATAATACTTTAGTTTTTTTGATAGTCCACTTTAAATAATAAAACATTCTGTCATGTAACTGTTTTCCCTTTTCACATTTCTGGGATTCTAGCAGCGGAAGTCATCGTTGTTGGGTAAACTTAGAGAGCAGTGAATGGTAGAGAACAATAAACATTTTTTTGCATTCCAATTTGCTCAAATAACAATAGAAAAACTCCACGATAGTGTTTTTACGACATTCAGAAAAAGGAAAAAATTGTGTGAGACTGATAATGGCAGCCAGAAGAGATAACCATGCCAAATTTACTGTCCCGCCACTACTGAATTTGAATCACCTTGCAAGTGTTAAAGGTGCAGTAGGTGATCTGCCAAAATGCTAACCGGTTAGCATATTATCTTTGGACGGCAGGGGAGGGACTGTTTCAAAGCCACGCCTATTGAAATCACGAACGCGCGAACTGCGACATGACAGCAGTCAACCCACTAGTTCATGTCATTCTCGAGTTAGAAATGTAGTTCGTCGTTGGCCGACGACATGCAGGAATTACACTTATTACTAAGCCACACTTACATGCTATTTCAGAGCAAATATTCAGAGTAGCGGTAAACAGTATAGGGAGGCTGTCATTGTTCAAAAATGAACCAATGGGAATATAAAAGCAACTTCAGCTCAGTAAAGCAGGCTAGGCGGAATAGTGCTATTTACTTCTGTTTTGTTGTTAAACTAAATAGAAATCTACATTATCAATGCTGTAACCTTATGGACCTTATGAAACTGAAAGTAGTCACATCAATCTTTCGCCCGAAGATTTCGGTGTTTGAACAACGCTTCAGTGCATAACCTAGTTGTAACACAACACAACATCAGCTTTGGGGGACTAAAATAGTTTTAAAACACAAAATTACCTGTCTAACAGAAATAATTCAGCCATAGTGTCCTTCCTCCAGCGTGCAAAAGTAACTCCAATATTGAGTCAGGATTTTAAAAAGTTTCAACTCAGCATTTGAATTGCGACTGTGATTTTAGTGCGACTGTGACTGTCTTGTCTGCTAGCAGTTGCGAGTCTTGATACTTGCTCTGTACCAATAATCAAAGCAGCAGCAGCGGTGTGGCAGATCTATGCCACAAAGATCAAACACATCATCATTGCCATACATACATATTCATTATCTTACTTATAACTTTGCTGCTTAGACTGTCTGCTTAACATCTGCTAACACTTTATTTTAATGGACAGATTTTATACTGACCGTAAGTAACCTAGCAACTAAGTTTTAAACAACATACTTTAAACCCAAACGATGGCTGCATCTGAAATCGCATACTTTCATATTAGTAGTACTTTAATTACAGTTTGAGAGCCTAGTAGTATGTCCGAATTCATAGTATTCGAAAAGAGTAGGCGAGAAGTGCTCCTACTCCTACTGAGAAGTGGCCTACTGCTTCCAGTGAAATTCTGAAGTGTGATTTTATTGGACGCTACTCTATGTTATGATGCCCTATGAGAGAATTCATGAAAGGGAGTGAAGCTATGCAAATGATGCGGGTAAGTCACGTGATGATGACTAATGGTGGATGTAGTACATCTGAATTCCATTCATACTACCCGTATTCATACTATATAGAACGTGCTTTTCTAATGGTCGTCAAGTAAATTCAAATGTAGAACCTACTCAAGTTGTAGACAATTTCAGGTGCAGCCCTAATGATAACTCTCACAGTCTGCTATTATTCAGTGGTAATTTTGTTGCTATAGTTATTTATGGTTAAATCAATCACTGAAGAGAAAATAAAGTGTAACCAAAAAGTCTTTGGAACTGATGTTTTGTATTGAAAGAATTTGTTGTTTTACTTTGATAGCTTAATGCTAAAAATAAAATAAAATAAAAAAATGATTCCTGTGGTATTAAAAAAAAAAATAGAGCAGTGTTTAATGGGTGTTATGTTATGTGCTCGTTTTTGCTCCTGTTTTAGGTCCCGTGATGATGTCACTGAGGCCTGGAAGTAAAGTAGACACATATGTGGAATTGGGTTTGAGGAAAAGCCCAATGGAATCAACAGAGACGCACAATTCGCGAAGTCAGCCTGGGTTTTCACAGCTCATTCAGCGACTAGAGACCAAAGATGGAAACGGACACAAAGAATCCCACCCTACATTATTACTCCCATCCACAGAAGAAAACAGCAGTTCTGCAAGCTATGTCAGCAATGGACAGCTAGATTCCACACACTGCTCACCACCAAAAACGGAGAATGAGGTAAGCATGTGCTACATATATCTTTACACTGACCCATCATCCACATTAACTAAGACCATTTTTCCATCTTGTATGAATTTAAGTATGAACAAAACCATGCTAGGCATAAAATGAGCAGGAAAGCAGATGAATGAAAAGCATGTGAAAGGAAGTTACGATTTTAGTGGTAACCCGTGTGTTTTGGTTCAGCAAAGTATGAATACCTTGATTTCGTGTGATTTCTTACAACATATCGAATGCCTGTCAGGTCTGTAGCTGTGGTTAATTGGATCACAAAACACATGGTTCGTATTCCATTTCAAGTTTTTAGCCTGGGATTGGATTTTTTTAGATCAGCAAAATATAAACATTTTAAATAGAGGAGGAAATTATCATTTGCTTTTCAATTGATTGTAATATAAGGATTTTCACATTGACTTTTCTTTTGTGTGATTTAATATTAATAATTCAATCTAATGTTATTCATCTGATTTAGCTTCCAACTGCTTATGTTCACTTGAGACACAACAAAATATATTTACATAATGTATATATGTCAGAAGGAACTATATATACAGTGCATGCGGAAAGTATTTATGGCGCTTCACTTTTTCACATTTTTTTTATGTTACAGACTTATTCCAGAATGGATTTAATTCATTTGTTTCCTCAAAATTCTACACACAATACCCCATAATGATAATGTGAAAAAAGATTTTTTGAAATTGTTGCAAATTAATGAAAAATAAAATACCTGAAAAATCACGTTCATAAGTATTCGCAGCCTTTGCTCAATGCTTTGTTGATGCACCTTTGGCAGCAATTACAGCCTCAAGTCTTTTCAAATATGATGCCCCGAGCTTGGCACACCTGTCTTTGGGAATTTTTGCCCCTTCCTCTTTGCAGTACCTCTCAAGCTCTATCAGGTTGGATGGGAAGCAACGGTGTAAAGCCATTTTCAGATCTCTCCAGAGATGTTCAATAGGATTTAGGTCTGGGCTCTGGCTGGGCCACTCAAGGACATTCATTGAGTTGTTGTGAAGCCACTACATTAATATTTTGGCAGTGTGCTTTGGGTCATTGTCCTGCTGGGAGCTGAACCGTCGCCCCAGTCTGAGGTCAAGAGCACTCTGAAGCAGGTTTTCATTCAGGATATCTCTGTACATTTCTGCATTCAGCTTTAACTCTATCCTGACTAATCTTCCAGTTCATGCTGCTGAAAAACATCCCCACAGCATGATGCTGCCACCACCATGTTTCACTGTAGGGATGGTATTAGCCTGGTAATAAGCGATGCCTGGTTTTCCTCAAACGTAACGTCTAGCATTCTGAGAGTCCTTCAGATGCCATTTGGCAAATTTCAGGCAGGCTGCTATGTGCCCTTTGCTTTTGTGGTTTGTGCTTTGACATGCACTGTCAACCCTGGGACCTTATATAGACAGGTGTATGCCTTTTAAAATGCATGTCCAATCAACTGAATTTACCACAGGGGAACTCCTAAGCTGCTGTATCATCTCAAGAATGAACAGTAGAAACAGAATGTACCTGAGCTGAATTTAGAGCTTCACGCCAAAGGCTGTGAATACTTATGTACATGTGATTTTTCAGTTTTTTTTTCAACAATTTAAAAAAAAAAAATTCACATTGTCATTATGGGGTATTGTGTGTAGAATTGTGAGGAAATAAATACATTTAATCTATTTGGAATAAGGCTGTAACATAAAAAAAGTAGAAAAGTGAATGAAGCGATATGAATACATATGAATACTGCACAATGAAGATTCAAATGAACAGCCTCGTTCAATGTAATGCCATTTTCTTCTAGCACAATGCTGTTTTGTCCACTGTTCTTCCATCGTAGTTTTTTTAATGGAGAAGCCAAAATGTTTATATACAGTTGAAGACAAAATGATTAGCTCACCTGTGAAATGTACATTTCTTTTTCATTTCTCAGTTCTGTTTACCACAGTAAGAGAGATTTTTTACACATTTTATTTTATTCACAATAGGTTTTTTTCATCTTTGCCATGATATATAATATTTAACCAGTTATTTTATTTGTTTCAGCTTAAAGTGCACTTTTAAGGCTTAACTATGCTTATTAGGTTAACTAGGTAGGTTATATTAAATAGTATATAAATGCTAATATTGACCCTAATTTTTTTTTTTACAGCCAAACTAAAAAAAAATCTGACTTTCTCCAGAAGAAAAAATATAATTGAAAATACTGTAAACATTTCCTTGCTCTGTTAAACATTGGTATATTTCTAACTACAGTAATTCAGTAGCAGAGAGAAGGTTTTGTGGCTGATTGAGAAGTTTACACTACCATAGCAATACAAATGAGTTTCCTTTTACTTCTGGAAGTGCTTGAAAGTAGTCAAGCTCCCTAATAAAAGCGTATTAACCGTTGTCCACACAAACACGTCCCTATATAAGACGCAAATCTGTCCAAAAGTATTGTTTGTTTTAGACGTGTTCCATACATTACTGTAATGTGTGTTTATTTTTACACACAGCTACGGCAGATGTTTTACAAGCAGCAGGAGGAGATCCGAAAGATGAGGGAGCTGCTGAATCAGAAGGATGTCCGTATAAAACAGCTAGAACTGGAGATCAAAAATGTGAGAAACTCACAAGCCCCTCTTTGAGAGATACTGTAGTACATCACCACACTGTAAACGCCTTGTCTGCTTCACTAACATTGACTTAAGAACTTTCTGCCTCGTGAAATTGCTGTAAAGATGCGGTCACTGATGCTTGGCAAAATTGTTAACAAGAACCCATGCGATTGGGAGTGAAGAAGTTTACATTGCAGATTTATGTTGTTGTTTTGTTTCAAGCTGTCCAAGCTGCTTGACTACAATATTGACAATGGACCTTCTAGCCTGTGAAATTTGGCCAATGTGACGGCACCTTAGGGAAACATGTGGGCTACATTCCCATTTCTAACATCTCTTCATGGAAAGCCATTCCTTGAATGCACATTTTGTGCACATAAATACTGTACAACCTCCATGGAAGTTTTTTTTTCTTTTCTTATTTTTTTACACTTAAGCACTATGCAAACATTTTTTTTCAGTTGTAATCTTACTTTTTTAATTTGTTTTAAAAATGGCCTAAATGATGTGTTTATGTTTTAGAAATTAGGTTATTTGAGTTTATTCTTGAATATGATTGTAACACGAGAATGTTCTTTTCAATTAATTTTCTATTTAAATTCTGTGAATCAAAAGATTTTGATAACAATAATGCTCCTGAGACCTAATTGGAAGTATAAGTTGTAACTAAGCCTCACGTTTGAGATTTTTGAGGTTAAAAGAGTTTACCAAATCCCAACATGCACTGGTGAGGCACTATGGCTGGGATCACACAATGTCAAGTCACGTAACCATGCACATTTAATAACTGTGAACTGCCAAACTCATCAAACTGCATGAATCTACTACTGTATTACAATGGTTTCAAAACATTAGTTTAGCCAGTTTAAAACATTCTCCTAATAGGAGCTCTTGGTTCACAAATTTGGAAAAGCCATATTTTTTTAGAAATGATTTTAATAATGTTTTGTTTACATGAGGACCTGTACGTGCACACATCAGAATATAGAATATGTTAAATATGCTATTTTAAGTGTTGTTGCTCAAATACTTGCTTATTTACTAAATGTTGTTCAAACACCTTTTGATTTCAGTCTCTTCTTTTTGATTCCTATAATAAAAAAGTCATTTTGGCAGTCAGATTTAAAGTACAGAAACACCTGCATTAAGGTTTTTGTTATATTAATATGAAAAACACCCCAAACTATTCTTCAGTATTTCCTTAGTTTGTTTAACCATTTACATCTACAGCATTTATTAATCTTGTCTGATGTTAATTCATTTAAATTGAGTTTAAAAATCTGTTATTAGCAGTATCTGTTTACATTACATTGTTAAATGTAATAGGTGGACTTCATGTAGGAAACTGATTGTCTTTCAATTGTCAAGTAAATAAACTCATCGTTTTAAGTTGCGAAAATATATATCAGTATTTGTAATTTAGTCCAACATTCAAACAATCGCTAAGCTGACTAAAGTAAGGACTACGGTTTCCTAAGTGAAGTCAGCTATTTACATTTTAAACTGCTGTGTAATGTGAGCAAACAATGATCATCAGGTCAACAGAGACAAACAGACAGACAGACACTTTTAAATGTTATTTTCATTTATAACACATACCTCTTAAAGGGATAGTTCACCCAAAAATGAAAACATACTCATTTACTTACCATTAAGGGGTTCAGAATCCAAACCTTCATGTGTGTTTTTTTTTCTACTGCTGAACACTAAGCCGGATCTGTAACCACTGAATACCTTGTTTTCCCATAGTAATGATTACCAGTTTTCAGCTTTCCTTAAAAAGATTGTTTTTGTGTTTATTAGAAGAAAGAAACTCATACAGGTTTGCAACAAGTTAGGAATGAGTAAATAATGACATTTTTTGTTATTATTTGTGGTTAAATTATCCTTTAAGTGCTAATTCCTGGGCCTCAAAAAGCTTTATCTTATACACTTTTTAAAATCATGTCAAGCAATACTGGTCAAAATTCATGATTAAACATCTCATCCAATCATCACTAAATTTGACTCTTCGAAACAAGCCAGCAAAACATCTTGGATTTTGTGCCAGTAGGTTTTGTTTTTTTGTTTTAATGCCTCTTGACGATTTGACGAGGGCCTGAAGCTGAATCTTTGCAAAGCTTTGGCATTTGACAACAAACTTGAAGCATCTTTGTCACCTCACCCCAACAAAACCATCAATTTGGAAACAGCGCCTTCTTTTGGTCAACAGAATTAAACCAGGAAATCATGTAGTATTCGTGCGGTTTTTTCCATTTACATAATAACTCGTTGCTACTATATCGGGCTCAACCCTGTTCCTGGAGATCTACCTTCCTGTAGAGTTCAGGTCCAACCCTGATCAAACACACCTGAACCAATTAATTATAGGACCTGAACAGCACTTGATAATTACAGACAGGCAGGTGTGTGTTTGATATGGGTTGCAACTGAAATCTGCAAGAAGGTAGATCTCCAGGATCAGGACTGAGTCCGATATAGTAGAGTAGCAAAGTAGCAAAGAGAGGGTTGAGCACCACCGATAAAGCGCGTCTGAAGACTTGGATCCTGGCAGTTTTACGGTCCAGACTTACGCACATGTTGTGGCTGATGCGTCCATCAGGGGGGATAAAAATATATTCCCATGTAATACATTTGAAGTCAACGCTACCACATTATTACTGTAAATGCCCTATTCATAGATATACTTTTTAAACGTTTTAGCTAAATACAAAAGCTAAATTAACGTATCAGAAAGTGAATTTAGATCAGGTCTAGATATACACACGATACCCTCACCATACCATTTCAGATATACAAAAGCCCAATTGCAAATTGATTTAGATTAATTTTATTACAAAAAAATTAAACACACACGAGTGTAACGATTAGCCTAGTTATACGTTTCCATGTAGATATGCGTTTTGTTGTATTTTTTGTATATAAAGTTGCATTCTGAAAATAACAACATTAAACCCAAATAATGCAGTGATATGGATTAATGATATGCTTTGATGAGAATTCAGTGCTACTGACTACCAGACAGCTGCAGAACTTTTAGACAAACAATCCACTCTTTTCTAAAATTCCAAGGACCTTTTAGCATTTTAAACATTTATTTTATTGGCAAGATCGCTGGTTCGATCCCCGGCTGGGCCAGTTGGCATTTCTGTGTGGAGTTTGCATGTTCTCCCCGTGGTTGCGTGGGTTTCCTCCGGGTGCTCCGGTTTCCCCCACAGTCCAAAGATATGCGGTACAGGTGAATTGGGTAAAATTGTCCATAGTGTATGTGTGTGAATGAGAATGTATGGATGTGTTTCCCAGAGATGGGTTGTGGCTGGAAGGGCATCCGCTGCGTAAAACAAATGCTGGATAAGTTGGCGGTTCATTCCGCTGTGGCAACCCCAGATTAATAAAGGGACTAAGCCGAAAAGAAAATGAATGAATGAATGAATTTTATTGGCAACTATATCAAATTGCAGTCCTCTTTAAATGCTTCAAATTCTTCCCAGTCACTGAAATATAAATAGTTATTTATAAGTACTCTGCAAAAATGCTTTTCTCACTTTGAGTTTTTGTCTTGTTCCTAGTCCAGATATCTAAAAATTAAAAACACTTTATGAGTGAAATTATGAGCAAAATGTTCATGTTTTATATATCTAATTATTATATTATCTACATTTATTTATTATACAAATTTTATGTGTTTTCTGGACATATGTAAAACATACCAATTTTTAACAAAAAAATATTTACGATTCAAAGATATCCCATTGACAGAATAACAAAATGACTTTTATTTATGATATGATTTTTATTTATATTTTGTTATTTGCAGTTACAAATTGTGGTCACACTTTATTTTAATGGGCCGTTTGTTGAATTTAAGTTACATTGCAACTAAATGTCAAATTATAAGTAGACTGTTAGGTTGGGGTTAGGTGCAGGGCTAGTGTAAGTTGGCATGTACTTGCAAAGATTCTTATAGTCAAATGTCTGTTGAATGTCAGTATCAACAGATATTAAGCAGACAGTCTACTATTACTCAATTGGACCATCAATTATAGTGTTACCCAAATTGTAATTCTGACCACCATTTTTAACTTATTTAATTACTTTCCTAATAACAAATTCTGTTACAATAAAAATCCTAAAACAATAAGTGATAAAGAATATTTTATGTGTACATATATAATGCAAACTTTCATGCTAATATATAAAAATATGTGATGTATAGCTATGATCAAAATTAGTAGACCGCTAATAATTGTGTTTGTCTATGCATTTATAGCTATATGATAGTTTGCGTAAAAAATCCATTTATTGTTAATTTGTCAACCAAATATATAATAAAGTAATTGAGAACAGGATTGCATTATATTAAATGTAGTTCAATGCAGTGCAATTTTAAATCAAATTCAAAATAAAACTTTTTTTCAAAATCTTTTCAAATTTTTTTCGAAGAATTGTTAGATTTGTTTCGATATAATTCTGCAGAATTATAGCTCTTCCAGTTTACAAGACTGTAGTTCTGCAGGTTTGTCAGGATTCTTGCAGTGATAAATCGTGATGTTATTGTTATAAAAATAATTGTTATTATTAAGTCCTGCAAAACCACATACAATCTGTATTATTTCAAATAGGCTATTGCAAATACCAGTGATATCAGGAAAACCAACAGGACACAGGACAAGAATGTGGAAACCGTACAGAACAGCAGCAGGACTGTATTCTGATCTGTCGAATGTTTGTTTTCTTTTGCAGGGGTCCTACATGATCCCTTTACACACAACTACACAAGATCTTTGTGTATCCATGACACAAAGCAAAAGATGTGGTGTCCTTGTGTGGCTGCAACAACCGCACACGCAACAGTAGCATATACTGTATATATTCACCAAAATTTTAACTTAGAAACAGCTGCCAGAAAGAAAGGTTCACATGCCATCATTATTTCACCTCAACAGGATTTGTCTTAAATCTTAATTAGTCTTCCAGCCAGTCATCATAGCTACTAAAGCTAATTGAGAAATATTTATTAGAAAAAAAATGAACAGATAAATTAATAAGTCAGAAAAGAATTTTTGTTTTGATTTAGTTTGTAGGTACAAAGACTTATTTTGATCCAGTAGTTTGTATTATTTTCTGTGTATTGTTTTGTAATCCGAAATGTTTTACTGTTTATGTTTGAGATTCACCTCGGTGTCCTTCATGCAGTCCTTAAATATGACACACAGGAATAAACTAGGAAATGTCCATATTACTCTTCAGCATTCTACCTAGAAAATGCCTTTAGGAGTTTCAATTCTCTTTTTAATGGATTTCAAGGAGGATATAGACTGTCGCAGTGTTCTAAGACCAGACATGAAGTTCTTTAACTCATGTATTATTGTGGAATAAAATTCTCTGTAATTACATATAGTTAAATATAAATGATAAAAATTTTCAATAACCGCTCCCAATCACTAGAGCGTGGTCATAATGTGTACTGCACCTTCCAGCAGCATTACAATACATTTTTAGTTCATTTATGTTTATTTTTCTTAAGTCCAATTGTCTAAAAATCACAACAAAATAAATTTATGATTAAACAAAAATATCTGCCAATGGACAAAATTAAATAAAAACAGGAAAATCATTTTCATACATCATTGTCATTTTCCTTTTTCTTTAAACTTCAAATTACTGTAACGTTTTGCATTGGCTTTTGAATACAGTGAAGATGAATGCCCAAACTCACAACTAATCCTGCCCTGAAACTACAGTGAACATCTATCATATTTATCAAATAAGCTAGAAACTGCAACACATACACAGGCGTTCACTTTTTTTTTACTACATCACATGACCTTCTTCATTCTTAAAACATTACTTGTTACAGTGGGTGTGCTCTTCAAGACAAGTTAACACACTGAATATTTAAACTTATGGTTGAAATATGAATGTTATGTTGCCTTAGCCCTAGAATCCTCTGTAACAGACTTAAACTAATTGGGTTTTTTTTGGTACATTTCTTAATTTTTAAAAATAGCAACAATCCAATGTGTATTGGTTTGGTAGGGAAATTTAGGGGTTAAGTAAATTAGAAAGAAAAAGAAAAAAAACATCAGGATGAAAATGATCAGTATTAATGTACATCTGACAAATAATGACTGCTTTCCAGCTGCCCTGCAACTTTACAGTATGCAAATTATTGTCCTCAACCTCTCGTTATTTGCCTTCAAACAAACTACGAAAAATGACAAAGAAATAGGAGAGCAAGCAAAGCACAAAATGTTATTTTATTTACAAAGTTTTTGTCTTACAGAAAGTAAAAATGTAGCTACAACCTTGATTCGTGCCACAGGCTGCCACACTAAAATGATGGCCCGCTTGTCACACAGTTGCTATAGCAATCTGGGAAATTTGGAACAAAAACTAAATGGGTAGGAAAAAGGTCAACAAAAGAAAAAAGAAGAGGAAAAAAAACAACACTTTCAACAAAATATTAAAAGCACAGACCCAAAACTAAATAGCAGTCCCCAAAGTCCCCAGAGGTTTGGAAACACAAACGGGCAGGGGATTGACAGTGGACTTGTGGAATGCTGAGTAAGCCAGCGATCCAGAAGGCTTTAATTCAGCTCGTAGGCTCCATATGAACAGCTCCACCCGTCCGGTACAGTCTTGCCCCCACAGGGAGCTTAGCTTTTGCTTGGGTAATGGGGAGTCATGGAGGAGTGGGAAAGTTGATGGGACAGCAGAGTTGGTGGAAAAAAAGGAGAGGGAAGGGTTGGTAACAGAGTTGTTCATTGGCTCTTAATCATCCTCATCATCATCCTCATCGTCTTCATCATCTGCTTCTCGTTTTCTCTTCTCACCCTTTGCTCCTTGCTCTTCTTCTGAGCAAATTAAATTATTACTAACAAACCAAAGGAAACAAATTCAAGGCATTAAATCAAAAACATGACTCACCTTCATCATCGTCGTCATCATCGTCCTCTTCGTCATCTTCTACTTCTCCATCCTGACCAAAGTCTTCCTCCTGTCATCAACAAAGGTGTTGGGATTAAATCCGGCTTTAAGCCAACAAACATGCAACACACAAGTGAACTCGTACCTCATCCTCTCCACTGCCATCCTCGTCATCCTCCTCTCCTTCAACCTCATCTTCATCATCATCCTCATCTTCCTCTTCGTCAAAATCCTCCTCCTCTCCATCCTCGTCCTCATCTTCTCCTTCTGTGTTTAAAGTGATTTTAATGAACATCTGCAACCTAAAAAACTGCTCGTAAACTGAACTAGTCCCTCACACTGACCCTCATCATCGTCGTCGTCCACTCCATCGGCTTCTCCGTCAGAGTCTGACGCCTCTCTGTCATCCAGATCATAGCCGTCCAGATACGTGAGCTGTGGAAGGAGCTTGAAGACGCTTTCCCGGTAGTCGTTCAGGTTTGTGACTTCACAATTGAAAAGGTCAAGACTCTTCAGATGGTCGAGTTTTTTCTGCCAAAGAGAACAGATTCATCACAAAACTGTACAATCTCCACTTTGTGTCTTAATGAGTTCTGGTTGGGAAAAGCTCATGTTTTGTACAAAGTTCTTGCAAGAATTCAAGTAAAGAATATACTCTATTTTTTTTTTTTAAATGTCAGTTTTGTCTGTGTGTGTGCGGCCAACTTATTGTACACAAAATAAAGTGAAGATTAACAATTATTTTGTTTAAATAAATGTATACTCTAAAAAAGAAAGTCAGTCAGTTTGGAACAACATGAGGGGCGTTTTTAAATTTGAGTGTAAGTCACTTTAACCCTGTGAAATCTGATATGAATTAACAGCATGTAAAATCTTATAATTTTTTTTTTTTTTAATTGTAAAACTTTAAAAGAAACATTCATATAGAATTATACAAATAAAAAGAAAGATCAAATTAATGATGCAAAGATATCGAAACAAAAATTCTTTGTAAGACTCATCCATAAGTTTTTTTTTAGGGATCAAAGCTGTGTAGATTGACATTTTTAGAATGGATCAATTGATGCATAGGCAATCAAGTAAACCACAAGTTGTTTCAATCCATTAAGTGTTTCTTGAAAGATTATTATGATATTGTAAAAACGTATTCTAACATCTACTAATAAAAAATACAGTAGCAAACGGACACTTGTAGACTCTTAATAAACAATCAGATGAAAGAGATGCTGAACATCACATTTTATTAAAACTGTACATGATCATTTAGAGAAACGTATCAGCTGTGATACAAGTTAAGCTGCAAATTTCAATGTGTAAAACTAAGCTAGTTTGAAAAGGAAGTGTGTACAAACCAATGGTTCCAATGTGCTGATGTCTTTCAGTTTGTTGCCGCTTAGGTTTAGATGTGTGAGATTGGGGAGCTTTTCAGCTAAAACGTCAAGGCCACCAGAGATTCTGTTGTCACTGAGTTCCAACTGAAAATGAGAGTAAATCCGTATCAAGACACACAACATAATCGAGGTTTAAAAATAGTAAACAATAAGAAAACTGCTTTAAATTACCTTTTTAAGTTTTCCGAGTTTAGGAAGGTTGGATACTGAAAGCAGACCAACATTTATCAAACTTAGAAATTCAAGATTAACAAATTCTGCTGTGAGGCCTTCGATTTTCCCTTCATTTGATCTGCAGTTGTCGAGGACAAGTTCCCGTACCTAGATTGAACATAAAAGTAAAAAATTACAAATAATAATAAAATACTATTATGCAATATTAACAGGCTTCAGCTGTAACAAAAACAATATGCAATCATGATTGAAATCAATTCAAATTTTGAATTTGACTTTTTTAAACGGGGTATGTTGGGACACGTTGGCCATCATGAGCATGTTCTATGGAGGCGACAAACTGCAGTTTTTTTAGTTTCTTAACCACATAAAACTAAGATCAACCTTTGTAAACATTTGTCCAACAATGTGAATGGGATTTTGACATTGTGAGTTGCCGTATGTGTGTTCGATGAGACTGTAGTAAAGAAACTAACATAACACCACTGAAGGCTGTTTGTTAAGCGGTTGCTGCTGCTGTTGTTGTATGGCCCTATGGCTCAGATTGTCGCAGCGAGTCGCCAATGAGAAAACGGCAGATTACACGCCGACAGCCAGACAACATGGACATATATCCGAAAGACACCGCCGTTTTTTTGTTTAATTTTGTTTAACAAACTACAAATGGAGGGCATTTATGAGCTTGTGTAAGATGGAAGCGATATGTCGATGGCGTATTCCTGCAGCGAAAGACGAAGACAGAGCGGAAATTAGTGAGACAAAAATGGAGAGTTTCTTTCTCTCATGACAACATGGCGCCTTCTTGGATAGCTTGTGTTGCTGAAAAAATACACATTAAACAATGATCAAACGCTCCGTTCGAAAAACGCACTATATGCTGCCGGCTACAAGGACAATGTTTCACGCGATGTTTAGTGGATTTTAGAACTGAACAAACATTTGTACCGGTTTGTCATATCAAGCTAGCACATGTAACGTTAGCTTCTTTTTACTCAGTCGCTGTTTTGGTCTATACACATGCTATGATATATTGAAGATCGTTTAAACGTTTAAAAACGATCGAAGCGATTATTTATCGAGTATAATGGTTAGTGTGATCGGTAGTGGCGCGTGGGAAGTAATGGCGGGAATCGGCGTCTCGCAACAGCGAGTAACATTTTAACGAATAAAACTCAACACGAGCTTTTTAATGACTAATACATGCGTTCATATAGCACGTTTTTAAGGTTACTTCAGAGCATCTCTAGTCAGTCTGAAAAATCAAACTTTTCAAAACGAAAAAAAAAAATGTTTATTCATATAATCGACAACCCTGGGTGCCCTTTAGAATACAATTCATATCGCGACTGTATGTTAGTCAGATTATACATTTAACTTTATGTTAGTAACCGGTTTTCTTGTTATTTCTAGTTGAAAGCATACGCTGTTGAAAAATATAGACCGAAATGTGACCGTTTTGTACGAAAATGTTTGCGTATGGTTATCTTCAGAGAATATCTGATTTATTACTTTAGCTTTTAAGTGCCTGTAATAAAGGGCGCCTCATGTTAGCAACAAACATGGCCACCACGGCGAAATAAACCATCCCATCCATATCCTACCACGCCGACGTTAAAATGAGCATATATGAAGCATAAAAAGAATACACGTATCCAGCGTGGGGGGCTTAAAATACTGCAATAATGCCTTCATTCAGCTTTCCAAACTAACTACCGTTGCTGAGTATGGCTTACTCAGCCTGGCTCCTTTCATAACAAAACGATACGAATAAACATTAATGCAGTAGATATACACGCAGTACTTTCTCGTTTAACTCTGTACCAGGGGGCATTACACCCATGTGCTTACCATTAAACTACACACAGGTCCGTGGAAGTAGAAAGTAGCAAGGCTAGCATGGCTGAGCACAAAACTAAAGGTTTGCCTCAAAATTACTCACATCAGATGGTGTCCTGTTCCTCAGCTCCAAATGAATCCTCTTTTTCATGTCCATTTCGCCCCTCAAAAGTTGGACTCTTCCCTCTTGGGTTCTGGAGGAATTTCTGTTCAGCCCAAAAGGTAGAAAGATGCCTTAATGGAGGGAGAATATGGGACTGTATAATGATCTGAGCCCAGCGCCAAGTTACTCTGGGAGAGCAGAAACCATGGAGGGAAACGGCGCTGAAACTAATATATACTCAACAGCGCCATCTCTGGCCAAGCGCCCCCACTGCAGTCGAGTATAAGATCAAACACTGCTGCATTACAGTATGTGACATGAAAAGTTTGTCTCAATTTAATACTTTGTACTATGATTACTTTATACTGTTATTGTCTGTGAAGATCCACATACAGTTCTATTTGATGTCGTTTATTGACTTATGAATAAAAAAAAACAGGGACCTTGAATTAGTCATATTTAACGCTAATGACTTTTTTTTGAAAGATTGAGGATTGAAATAACCTCATTGTGTGGTTAAATTGTGCACATTAAAATAAATAAATAAATCATTTTCTGTTTTATAATGCGTCAATGTCATTACATTTCAGTCAGTTAATTTGTTATTTTAATAATAATAATGTTTTGAGTTTCACTAAAAAAAAAATTCTGTATGTGTTGTTAAAAGGAACACTCTACTCCCATCAGCTATATAAACATTTAAAAAAAAACATTTTAATGCTTAATTCGGATTTTTTTAATTATAAAATGATGAATGTAGTTAATTACGTTAACAATAAATTGTGTTTTGGAAATCAATGGTATAATTTGTTTTTTGTTTTAAGAGTTTAGATCTTCAAAAGCAATGTTTGTGTTTTATTAGTTTTTTTTTCTTTTAATTATGTACTTTATTAATTGTTATATACTGAGCCAAACTGAATGTCATGATTTTGTTACAAAGAAACGTGTAATCTTCAACAAGTTGCCAGGAGATGGCATCATTTTGTTTTTTGCCTCTACATTGTCTCATCATTTAGGTCTTTCATATCCTTCAGTACAGTGAGGAAAAAACAATAACAAGATCATGAAGCAACTTTAAGCATAAGCAAAATAAAGCTGGGAAAAAAAGCCCAACAGCAACTCCATTGTTAAAAACTATGTATGTAATATTTAAGGGAACATATTTAAGGCATAGATATGAACAAGCTGTATAGAGAGAAAAAACTGTGGTAAAACTGCATCCAGTAATGAGAAAATAAAAAAATTGAAAGTATAAATACCCCAAATGTACAGAATTGTGAGAACACCTAACCTAGTTTTAGCAAGCGTTGTATGCCAACATGATAAGAGATTTGTAATTGTAGTGTCAGCCATTTTATTATTAAGTCCAATGATCTACACAGTTGTAAAATGGCCAAAGAATGAGCCTGTTTTGTACAGTTTCCAAACATTGTTCTTTATTCCAGTGCTCCAGGATAAAAAAACAAAAAAACAAAAACAAAACAAAATTATAGAAAAATAAAAAACTGAAAATAAACAGCAAAACAGGGCCAGTTTCAAGAGTCAAACCCCTTCCATGACTTTTCTGACTACTGCAATCTTTGAACATTTACTTCATCCTACAAAGAACTGGAGGCTTTTTCTTCACAAAGACTAATGCAATATCCCACATACAGGCTTCAGCTGTTCTGCTGGCGCCTTGCTATTAAAATGCTGTTCGGTGTTAGTGTTATTTTGGATCATAGTGGAGGTAACCACATTATAGTATTGGAAGATAAGAAAGGGAGTTTTTTTTTTTTTTAAGTGTAATGAATTTAGAATCAAATGAACATTTTTATTTACAATAAATGCTGAATATTTCATTCATTAAGTGTAGAACTGTCTATCTACATGGCGGGAGAGCAGTCC
This sequence comes from Danio albolineatus, assembly GCA_903798035.1. NCBI lineage: Eukaryota > Metazoa > Chordata > Actinopteri > Cypriniformes > Danionidae > Danio > Danio albolineatus. The sequence goes on from CAIGQQ010038221.1 coordinate 3,482,493, forward strand.
CGATCTCAATGTGTTTTGACATGATTGTAAACACACCCAGAATGTGAGCGACGGCGATAACATGGTTATGACAAGAGCAGAACTTTTACTACACTTTTGAGTATTCAAATAACATGGAAATACTGAACGCAGACACAACTTTAATGCCAGCCTTTTTATTCACTTTCAAAACAGATTTATTGTGGGTGAAATGTTTTAGTTGTTAACTGTATGTTAAGACTTGTGTAATGCGAAAGGGTGTGCTGTATTCATTCATTTGTGAATAATCTTATGAGATTTTGGATCATGTTTAGTGAAAACAAGAGAAATGACAAAAAACTGATTATTGATGTGTACAGGACAATGTTAGAAGAATGTTAAGAGAATGTTAAGCCTGAAATTATTATTCTTTAGAAAACTTTAATGTTCATCAATTTTACGCAAATTATTCTGGCCATAGATATGCTTACATAGATGCCACACTTAGCTACTCCAGAGCTCTTGATGTGTCAAGATATTAAGTGTTGTCACTTACAGTAAAAACCAGCTTCTATGTCTGGAATAAATACTTCTTATTGTACTAAAGTGTAATAAAATTGATAAAAAAGCAAATTCTTGGAAAAAAAACAGTAAGAGTATTTTGGGCATGGGCATGTTTTCTGCAGAAGACCATCTTTTATGCCATGTTGATGGCAACAACATGGCATACAAGATTTTTACTACTTAATACAATAGCAAAAAGGTGAAATTCAATTGTAGCACCTACTCAAACACTATGTGGTTGAAAGTTTGATATTTACATTAAACTTAGTTTTCCAAGATGCCTCAACGTTGCACAGCATCTATTAGTAAAAACAAAACAAACTTTGTTGTAAGTTACCACCTTATTGCTTTGTTTTCATTTAGCAAAATCCTCTGCTTCAGTCTAATACACATACACAGGCAGAAGCTGACCATTCCATTATGGTGGACATCATACATATGTTTCATAAAGAACTGTCAAAGAGCAAACTATATAAATAAATCTAGGGTCCTGGAATAAACCAAAACCTGTGTTTTCGACTCGCTTGTTGTCCATCCTGGACCTTTGATTTTAGGGTCAACAGTAACTGTCCATTTTTTAAAACCTAATCAGAAGATCCCTCATAAATATCACAGTCACAAACAGACTTTTTAATTTTTTTATAATACACTAGATCTCAATATTGGTCTAGATCAATCTATACTATTTTTAACCCAATGCTAATTTTTAGTGATTTTATTTTCTGCCGATCATTTAGCTACATGTTTGCTTACGGCCCTTGACCAAGTCAAGAATAGCGGTCATCTCTCGTGACGACAGACAAACAGTCAGATAAATGTACAGGCAGTCAGCACCATGACCTCCTTTTTTCACTTTCTTCTGTGAGTATTGTGCCAAGTCCTCCACCTTTGCAAATAAGATAAGAGCACAACTGCAAGAACTCTCCCAGCACCATGGTAATGTTTAACCAGATAATTATTCTCTTAGCGGCATGAATGTAAGCGGGCAGTTTTTTTTTTCAGCACTGTCATTTCAATTCTTCATATTCATGTGACAGGACTACAAAATGGAAGACCCGTTAGAGAAAGAGATCCTACCAATTGAAGTAAAAGATTCAGATGAAGGTATGACTTTTAAACCTTGATATTAAACATCAATTACTTAAGATCAGCTTGACCTTTGTTTATGAAATTATTTCATTACTGTTTGTGTAATGTTGACAGTTGAGGAAACCACGATGAAAAAACGTTTATGAGTACTTTTACAATCTGTAAGAGTGCCTTGTAGTTTCATTTTTATGAAGTAGATGTTTATTTTTTTTGTTAATTGTAATAATGAGATATTTGAAATGATAGATCCTGATCGTATATACACTAGGCATGGGCCGGCATAAGATTCTGACGCTATGATGATCTTCGATAAAAAATATCACAGTTTTGTGATTAATGCTCTAAAATAAATACTTTTTAAATGTCTGGCTAAAAAACAAACAAAAAAACACAATATATTTTATTTTGAGAAACCTTTTAAATATTTTGGAGCAGTAAACACGTCAGGCTAAATAATTTAAATTAATCACTGACTTCTGCTGTCTTCATTAGTTTCAAAAACACAGATTTCATTACAATTTAAAATGACACGGATATCTTTTCTGCTGGAGATACTGTTACATAACTTACATATAGCGAAGAAATGGTATAGCAGAAAATTTTTTTGGTTTTAAAACCTTGACTTTTCTAAACTTATAACTTGAAAATGGTTATCGCCCCATGCCTAATAGACACACACAAAAAACTACATTTTGTGTAAAACATGCACAGAATGCCCTTTTTTTCCACTGGTGCATTATTGGTTGAACTAGCTTAGCTAATGCTACAAACTAAACTGCAAACCTTGCAGTATGCAGGCAATACACCAAGGGGTTGAGTGATTTGTTTGTTTGCTAGGGGGAATTCGGCGGCGACTCAGAGACAGAGACCTGTTGAAGAAACGAAAAGCAGAGGCAGAAGAAAAAGCAACCAACCAGTGGGTTTATGGGTAAAGATAGTGTTAAACGAGGCCAATAAAAGCCATGGAAGGGCTACTGAGCCGTGATTATTTATTTTTCAATTCATATCACATTGTGATACTATGATGCACCATGCATGTATGTGGTGTAGTCATTCAAATAATGTCTCCTAACATTGACCGCAGGGCACAGAGCATTAAAAGAGTCAAAAAGAGGACCACTACTGGCACTCCTGGAAGGAAAGGTCGACCAAGAAAAGAACCAGTAGTTATTCCAGAAGACCTTGGTCTGGCTCAGGAAGTGGATCCTTCTCCCATCACACTTCCTGTCACAGAACCTGAATTGCCTACAATAGCAGAGATAGAGCCTTTGCAACCAGCTGAGCAACAACCAGAACTGGTGCCTGTGGAAGCAATAAGTGAAAAACCTCAAGAGGAGTTTCTGATTGAGGATCTGGGGCCAGACGAGGAGGAAGACATGCCTCAAAAAAGCCTGGTTATCGATACAGGTATTTGCCGAAACAACTTTTTCATGAATGGTCTCAGATAATTTCTGGGTGATTTACGTCAGAACAAATGATTGTCCATTGTGTGTTTTTTAGAAGACGACGACAAGCCATATACTGATGCGCCTGAACAGAGCCAAATCGCAATGCCAATGTTTGTTCCTGCACCTGATTCTTCTCAACCAGATAACATAAGCCTAACTGAAAATTTACTTTTCTGAGCACCTCCTTTCTATGGAAACAATAGCATTGTGGCTTACTCATTTAATACATTTTATCTCAAAGAATTTTAAAACCTGAAACAAGAACAAATGTATATTTATTAAAATTCTTAATGTTTTCATGTACATATGCCACTCGTTATTACTTACTAGTCAAATACAAACATTAACTAGATTTATTAAGAAAAGAATTGTTTGTTAGTTGTTACATTAAGGTACTTTTGTGCCCCCTAGTGATTGTAAATTGCAAAGTAATATTTTGCCTCCATGGCATCTAATCTTTGTTGTACAACTGACTATTTTACAATAAATGAATTTTATATTTTGTCCTTGTTTACAGTCATTTCTTTACTGGCTTACAAAACCATCCTTCAACAAGCATCAGTTTCATTTGCATTTTGGTTAAGAATTTCAGTAGTTCACTAGAAACTTAATCAGCAAAATCTCAAATGCATATAATAATAATTGTAACAATACAAAGACTATATAAAGATGAAAACAAATATTATGATTTTTTAAAAATAAACTCCAGGTAATAGTTTCGAACCTTTTTTTAAATGAAGGCACACTTATTTAGAGAAAGGAGCCAATTATGTAAATAAAACAAATGGTTTTAACATTTACTTGATGTATTTTTGTCATTTCCTGTTGCTACTTATGGACAAACACAAAACTCTCACCAATAAGATGAAACAAAGGGATAGTTCACTTAAAATAAAAAAAATCTGTCATCATTCATTGTGTCTGTGGAAGATGATTTTGGAAAAAAAAAGGTTTGGAGGTTTTGGGTTGTAAAATTCTTAAACCAAACCAAGTTTTTCCTTATGACAAGTAAACTAATTACTAGATTATTTTATATTAATATTATATATATATTATATTTTATTGTTTTAAATAGATTATTTAGTTTATTTCAAAGAGAAACTCACATAATTTTTACTAGTTTTTTATTTTTAAATTAAGACAAATGTTTTTTTACTCGTCTAGAAAATACTTTTTGATTTAGAGGTTTTTTATTTTTTTTTGGAAACTGTATATATGTAACTGTATATTTTTCATTAAAAATAAATGTCATAGGTATGCAATGACATAAGCGTGAGTAAATTATATACTTCCTTTTTTGTTAAAACAATGCCTAAATTTAATTTTTATCAAGAATGCATGAATTGAACAAACCTCACACAGCATTTGTGGGTTCTGAAATCTGCACTGGTTTGACTCTAACAACTTCAGCAAAACCATCTCCAAACCAGCAGGTGATGTCAGCTGTGTCTAAGGTGAAGAAGAACAGGCGGTCTTGACAACGTGTGCGACGATACACTGATCTGGGGTCAGCTGACAGAATGCCAATGATGGCTGCCACTGCTTCATCTGGTCCTTTCAAGAACTGAAACCTTGGTCTTGTGCCATCTATTAAATGAAAAAATTCAATTAGGAAAATGACAACTGTATTTTTTAGTAAGTCATTAAAGGAACACTCCACTTTTTTGCAAATAGGCTCATTTTACAAGTCACCTAAAATGAAACGGTTGAATTCAGCTATTTTTGACCTCATTCATTCAATCGTCAGGTCTGGTGTGAGCAGTTTTATCTTAGCTTAGCATAAACCATTGAATCGGATTAGACCATTAGCATCTTGCTCAAAAAATTAAAAGCAATCACGGAGTTGCAGTGGAGTAATAATATTACGCAGTGCTTAAAAATAATTTACAGCTGGGTAACTATGTAATAGCGCTGCATAATATTATTGTGTCTGCTGCAGCCAAAGTTCTTAGTTACCATCCATATCAGTCAGCAAAATAGCAACTTTTCATTTTGTCAATGTAACCACAGAAGAGTCAACCGTTAGATGAGAAAAATATCAAAACTCTTTTTAATTTTTGAAGTGAGAAGCCAGGTCTGATTCAATGAAGTGATTTAATTTGATTCAATTAAATGATTTATGCCAAGCGAAGCTAAAAGTGCTGCCACCAGACCCGGAAGATCATCTGAATGGATTCAAAAACTGTAAAACTAAACTGTTTAACTCTAGGGAAATAGTGAAATGAGTCTATTGCCAAAAAAGTGGAGAGTTCTATTAAGAAACAGAAAGATGTAATACCAGTACTGTCGCTGGGAACAAACTCTTGGAGCTCTTTCTCAGCATTCGCAGTAAATCGCACATCAAGTTTGCTGATAGGAGGTGATCTGACCCAAGCAGCGATAGCACTGTAGTCTTCAAATCCAAATTTAAGACTAGAGGAAGTTAAAGAGATTGTATCATCAGAAGTTCCTTCAGAAGTATCTGTGTTTTTGTCCTCGGTTGGATTTTCAGGGAAAACATGCTGTTGTTTGAGATAGTTTTTAACCTCTGCTAGCACATCGGTCTCACCGCTGGATCCAGGCTGCTCTGGCTGAGAGAAATCCGAAGTAGAAACTGGACAAACTCTGACCTCTGAGGAAAGTTCAGATGACATCTCTGAGGTGTCTAATTCTTCATCTAGATTCCTGAATTCTGGCATCTGAGGGTCAGTGAATGATGATGTTTGTCTGTATTCACTAGTATCCTCTATCCTTGTTTTAGGACAATCATATTCTGGAATATATGGCTTGATGTCCAGGACCGGAGTTCCAGCAATAATATCAACACCTGACAAGTGAAGTGTATCCCCTTTAGAAATAAAAAGATAAATTATTACTATATCCAGCAGGTTAAACTCACTTTTTAAATTATTAATAATTCTTTTAATCATGTTCGTCTTCAATAAATTGATGCAATATTATATTGATTTAAAATAATTTCATATGATTAATCATAATGAATTTGGCAATCAATTTTTTGGTTTTGAGAGTTAAACAAAAATGAATGTTGATGATCAAATAGCTGTTGGTCTCCACTGGCGTCCACAACATCAGGAAAATGCGATGCTAAATTGATACAGATATTGAACAACTTAGGAGTAAACAAATGTTAACAGAAATTTCTTTCTTTTTGGTGAACAATCCCTTACATAAATAAATATTTATACTTTCATTTAATAATAGAATAACCATGAACAGCACATTTTTCAGTTTAAAAACTGTTGTTAACAAAAACTAATAAATATTATTTTGTTATTATTTCTACGAATATATTTAGTTTTCCTTTAATACAATAAAAATATTTTTTTTAAAGCTAAACAAAAATTTTAAGAAAAACATAAACATGCTTAGAGCACATAGCGTAGTATTAAAGAGTAAATTAAAAGCCACTTTAGCATATTAATAAATATTATAATAAATCATACTAAAGCAACAATGCATAATAATCATCCACTATAAGCAGTAGTTTTCAAGCAATATTACAATATTACAATATTATCTAAAGACTAAAAATCTGAATCAGACATAACTAGGAAATGTATAATATAGTAAATGTATTCTTATAGTAAAGAATACTAACAAAATAATACAATTATATTCATTTGCAATACTTTTTTAATTTTTTTAATTTTATTGTTCTAATGCACTTTTAAACCTAAGAAACATCAACTGTTGTATCAAATGTAACTCATTTTGAGGCCTTCTCGGATGTTGAGTTTATTTACTCTCAAAAATAACTTTTGCTGCTTGTTCATTCATAAAATGAATTGAAACAACACAGTTCTTTTTTTGGGTGGGTGGTGATTGGGTGGTGGTGGTGGTGTTGGGGGGTGTGGGGGGTAATTGTTTTAGTTTCAATTCACAAGTTTGTAAAATTATGAAACTAACTTAATAGATTTTTGTTGGGAATTGTGTGAAACCAAGCATTTTTACAATGTATTCCAGTAAAATTGTGGTACCTCTGATTCCTTCAAGTTTAGCCAGTGTCAATCCCAAAGCGTTGGGCCTGTGGGGGCTACGGGTTGAGTACACCCCCACCTTTTGACCATTCAGACGGGGCGGCTTTACTTTGGCTTTACAGCTCATTTGCCCATTCTTATGGAAGAGGAAAATGATCCTGAGAATGACAAAGAAAAAACAAACAAAAGGTTTCACTTGACATAAATGTGTTTCAATTGTCATTTATTAGGCCTGGTCACTTGTCAGACCCATCAAGAAACATTACTTGGCAACGTTTAAATGTACTTGTAATGGTTTTCTTTTGTTTTTGCAGGATCAACAGTCTAACTACACACCATTATTATCAATGGTATTTGCCTTCTCCCACTAGTCAAGTCACAACCAAGAAAATTGCATTGAATGTAGCATGGGTTGTTGAGTGCTGGGTCACACACTTTTTCACACATTTCTATGGTCTATTTAGCATATCCAATCCGCCAAAACACCCAGAGAAAACCCACTCAAAAAGTCCATTCAACTACACTATACTGCTATTTGTGGACAGTTTTATTGACACATTTGTATATTAAAAGCTTTAGTAAGTAATGTTTTATTGATCTGATTAACCAGACAACATAAATGACACCTAAATAAGAGTATGTTAAATTATATGCAATATTTAACTATTTAAAATAAGGTTATTTAAACACTTAATTTTAAAATATTACAGAGATTAATGATTTACTAATTGAATTTGATATATTAATTCCACTCCTAAATATTTACAACTGATTTTCGATAACACCATCTGATACATTTACACTGATGTGTTGTTAAGCTTTTCAAAACAGTGAATGATTTTGCAAAGAAACTATTTTAAAGTTTTCTCATCTTTAGTGAGCACACCTTAAAGGGATTCTGTTATTTACTCAGCCTCATGTCGTTCCAAATTCCTGAGACCTTCGTTTATCTTCAGATCACAAATCAAGATATTTTAGAAGAAATTCAAGCGCTTTGTCATCCTTCATACACAGCAACGGTTAACAAATATTCAAAGTCTAGAAAAGCAACCAAAAAATTTTAAAACATTCCATGTGACTTTAGTGGTTCAACTGTAATCATACAACGGTTCATGGACAATTTTGTGTGCCTAAAAATTTTAATGGTGGCTTCATTCACCTTTGTCTTTCCTTTTTTGTCAAGTCGTCAGGATACGTGTTTACTATGGGCAATGCAACATATTGCCACCAAAGTCACATGAAATGTTCTCGGATTTCATCTAAAATATCTTAATTTGAGTTTGGAAGATTAAGATATAAGTCTTGTGGCATTTTAACGACATGAGGGAGAGTAACTAATAACTGTCAGAATGTTTTTCTTAAAAATAAATTATTTAAAAAAAATGGATACAGAGATCAAATTATAACATTAGTATGCATTTCTGGATTTTGTAAATGGTGCAGGTCAACAAAACAGACAGACAGGAAAGGATTTTGTCTTTTAAACCTAAAGTTTTTTTTTTGTTTGTTTGTTTTTTTACACATAGATGGCCATTCTGTACTTGTCATATTTGCTACACACCAGATATGCGAGTATTGTTCCAGTCCAACTAAGGAATGATCAGGATTATTGAAGACTGATGGTTCAATCTTCAATCTGGCCCGTGAAGAACTGCATACAGTAGGCTGTCGTGGAGTTCCATTTTTCACTGCAAAACATGAACTAATGTATCCAATCGGTACCGTCTGAATTCGTCCTGAAATAGTCAAGAAAATCTAGATTCAGACACATTAGAAAACAAGTCTGAGACTACAGTGACCCTAGTTTAGGGTTGTTTTCAACCTTTGACTTTCTTTCTTCTGTTGAACACAAAATATGATATTTTTTTAAAAATTGGAAACCTACAACCATTAACTTCCATAGTGAAGTTTCCCTACAATGGAAGTCAATGGTTACAGGTTTTCAGCTCTTTTCTAAATATTTCGTTTTGTGTTCAACAGAAAAAAGAAATTAATTTGGCTTTGGAACCACTTGAAGGTGAGGAGACTTTCTTATTTGAAATACCCCTTCAACATGTTAACAAAATCTGAAGGTGAAAAGGGAGTCCTTGGCCATTGACAGCCATTCAAGTATAAATTAAGAGTATACTTGGATCACAAAGAGTAAGAAGTTTTGCAACTCGCAAAAGGTACAGGATACAGTAAACACATTTCTTTTACCTTGCTCTAATAACTGAATCATTCTGCTGGGGCTCTGAGACGGGCTTTTGCTCGTTGATTGAGATCTGTCATCGTGTTTCCTGCAGTCTGTCAATATGGACTGAAGAGATGACATCTGCTTCCTATGTGCTCGTATGGATCCATCCATCTGCTGTCTGTTTGTCAAACAAACACACCATTAAATTAATCATAACCACATACGTAAATCATGCTGATGTTTGAACCTACCTGAGATTTTTCATCTCTCTTCTCATTACTGATGCTTGCTGTGTCAGTTTTGTGGCATGTTCAGCACAACTACACACGGGTGACGACATTTTTAGGGATTCCTTTGTACAAACGAATCTTTATAGGTTTAGTACAATAGTCAAGAACAAGCTAAATTGTTTATTCCATCAGCTGCTCTGCTCTCACTTCAGGAGGAACACGTGTTTTGCTGTTGGGAAAATGTGCTGGACGACTAAACACTTTCACAACATTAAACGGCTATTGTTGTCATATACCGCCACCTCCTGTTTACTGTGAGATCAACACGGCCATTTACTCAAAGCAAGCCGTCTAGTTTAGGGTAGACTAGTTTGTTTATTCTGACCACTACACAAACACAGCAAGAAAAAACACGCTGGATCAGCCTACTGATTTTAAAAGGCAAGGGTTTGCGTAAAATATTCATTTTGGTTTTCAAATATGGAAATAAATTTCAAATATAGATTTTTTTTTTACTTTAAAACGTTTCTGAAACACTGTGTTCTTTCAGTTTTTAATGCAAAATTTCATTTTTTAAGATAAAATACAAGCAAGCGAACAAAAACCAGCAATGACAACATTTTCATTTTAAATTAACGTTAGAAGAAAAAATTATGTTTTACAAATGTTTTTGTTATTATGCTTTACACAAAAAAGTAAATTTTAAATGTTTTCTAAATGTTTCTAAATGTTGATCGATGCAGATAGTTTTTGGTAAACAGTGTTATTAGGCAGGTTTATGTTTGTTAGTTAAAAAAGTTATTTTCACAGATATCTCGATAGGTGGCAATGTGCACATCAATGAGAATCAGCAATAAACCAAAGAAGAAATGCGTTTCCGTATGTTACGCGGAGGGTTTGACCAATGAGCTGGTTGTGCGTTTTATTTCGAATGTGGTGGTGGCGGTTTAGACGATAACGCTTGTTTTTACAATATCAGTCAAGTCAGGATTAACATTAAGTTAAATAAATAGCAACGTTCATAAATCGCTTATAAGGTAAGAAGTTAAGGACAAACTAAATTTTATATAACCGTAATTACTAAAACATTTTACGCTTGTTACTGCCTCTTGTCTGGTTATTTTGTAAATCTGGAACGTGAAAACGGTCTTTTAACCATGACAAATTACCTAAAGTTACATCCTAATACCTAATCAGTATTGGATAAACCCATGTGATGTCTAAAATTAGTGTAAATATGCGCTAAAGTTGACATTTCATGAAGGGATGCAAGCAGTGACAGTAATGTCGTAATGCTGTCGTATGTCTATTATAAAACCAAACAGCAAAAACTTATAAATAACAACCTAAACATTCCTGTTATATGTAATTATTAAACTTCACATAAATGCAATTGTAGGAAACATTTTCCTGAATTTGTGCAGAAAATCTAGCTTTTCAAAAAATAGTCTTTTATAATTTATAATTATAGTTAATGTTATAGTTGTTGGTTATGGGTTTATTTACTTATCAAACTATTCAAAATAAAAGCACCATGACAGCTGAATGATGCTGGCTTGTAACTTCGTAAAATCGTGAAATGTTTCCTATGTCTGATGCATTTTTGAAAACTGTGCTTGCTGAAATTGTAGAAAAGCCCTAGACATCAACTATAAAATAACCACTTCATCACTCTTGTGTGTTATTATAGATATTAATCTCAAAACATGTCATCTGTCAATGGCTTGTCAAATGTGAGTATTCTATACCATAACCATAAGCCTGAATGTTTTTTCCTACCATCACCATGAGCTCTAACGATAAACCTGTATGTTCTGTGTTTTAGCCCAAACCAGACAGAGTCCCACTCAGAGATGTACAGAATGAACTGTTAAATTTGCAGGACACTCCAACTCCTATGCTTAAACATGTATCGATGCATGTGAAGAACTCAAACATGACGGTATGGAGAGATTTCTTAACTGCTTTTACTTCACTCACTCACTTTATTTTTTTAAATTAAAGTAAAAAATATTAAATTTAAAAAGTAAGAAGTAATAATAGTAATACATTAGAACAAAGAGAAACCATTTGAAAATTGTATCTGTTAATTTACAGTTTTATTTCAGAATTTTCAGTTTTAATTTATAGTTTGTGTTGTGTCTCTTATTTTGAATAAGTAATAAAAGTTCTTACCAATTTAAACATTTAAATAGCATTGTTGAGATCATCATGTTTTTGTGTAAAATAACCAAAATATCCTATTCTTATTGCAAAAAGGCTGTCTAAGAATATTGATTCAGATTCTATTCATGTGTAGTGTCATGAATTTGTTCTTTTACCATCTATCATCAATACAATGTCCCAAGACTTAATTGAGTGAAATTAAAAGATTTAATTTAAACATTGGATTGTTCTAAAGCTAAATAAACTATGTAAACAGCCCACAAATCTAAAAGTTTTACAGTAATGTTATAAAATACCTCAATACTTCACGATACAATTATTTAGTCAGTTTTTCCACCTATTGCTATTGCTGAATATTATTTATTCTTGTTCTGACTTCTATGATATTTTGTCTTCCAACAGCATGAAGTTGTCCTTGGTGAAAATCCATCAAGCTTAACAATCCCAACAGAGGTCAATAATGGTGGGCAAACTGTGGATGCCACTGATGAACATCAAGACATCATATTAAAATCTTTTGCTTACCTTGAAGGAGAAGTGGTAGTTGAGGATGAACCTGTACTGTCAGATATATCTGTTCTAATCAGCCGTCTTGGATTGGAGGATAATGTTTCACTTCAAGGTCACCCTGATGAGACTAGTGGAATTGAGGATACAGAGGATAATGAGACCAGTGATGAGCATGTTGATCATCCATACTCTTGTAGGAGCAAATCTACAGGTTCGGGCGCCCCATCCATACTGCATCAGGAGGAAGAGGTTTCCACCTTTGAGCTGGAAAATGTTACATTCAAATCCCTTATGTGCTTTGGTGGAGAAGTTCTTGTTTCAGATAGCTCGGCCATCTCTAATGAATCCATAATCATAAAGGATCTTGCATCTGGAAATAACTTGCAATGCAAAACTGCTCCTGTTTCTAAAGTAGACACAGAGGTTGTATCTATAAACACTCAACCTTTAGGACATTCCTACTGTAACTGGAACAGTCATGAGTCTTTTACTGAAGATAGCAACACCATCAGTACAATCAATGATGCCTCTCAATCAGCTGTTGAGCACAATGTTGGTAATCAATGTAAGCATCCTGATCCCTCAGAAGGATGTCATGGTGTTTCTAGTGAACAAGAAGAGGTCATATTGAGAAACTTGAGCTGTTCTGGGGTTGAAATAGAAATTGCTGATCTGTCCAAGCTGTCAGAAATGTCTCTACGCATAGATATTCTTGCTGAGGAACAAAGTCTAAATTGTTTAAATGATGTCACTGAAAATGATGGTCAAAGCTTTTCTAGTTGGACACCAGGAAGCAAGCATATTGATCATATGTACTGCAATGCTAAGGAAATGTCTCCGGTCCTAAATGTGCCAAGCACTGAAAATGAGCTAATTTCCGAGTCACAGGTGTCAGAATGTCTTTTGGAAAGATCTGGAAATACGGTTGATGCAACATCACCTCTTCGAAACATTACAGAGGAAAATTTTGTGTCTGTGACACGCCATGAAATGGAGGAATCAAAATCACATCTGGAGTCAAGCCAACATTTGTCAGAATTGAATGGAGAAAATAAAACTGAAAGTTCAGATATTGCAAAGGTAAACAACAGTGATGACAACCCCAAGGATGAATCCTTTGTCATGACTGGAAAACATGTGGACGAGCTTGATCAACAGCTTATGCCAGAAATGAAGGAGCCAGTATCACATTCTGAGAAAATCCTTTGTCCTCAAGATGCTATTTTGGAAAATGTTGGTCGAGAAACCAACATTCCCAAAGATAAGACACTGAGTTTAAAGGATGAAGAGACCCACCCAGAGATTGAAGTTATGCGGTTATGTGATACATCAAGTCAAGCCATCTCAGATCATCAAGACCTTCCTAGTGCTATTGCTCTAACAAGATCTTGCACTCCAAAGACACCCACCCTAAGTAGGAGTATTTTGCATGACCCCTCAGCCGAGAACCCAATGAGCCATCTGTGGCCTGAGCTCCCAGAGAGTCCCATGCCAGCGCCTCTGTTGAACTCTACATCCCTGGTCAATGCTTTTAGCTACACGCCTGTTCCTTCAGACCCACCCAAGAAAAAGGATGTGAAACCTTCTGCAGACCATCAGAATGAGTTGAATGCCCCTCCAGTTTTGGGTAATGGGTCTTTACAGGAACAACTGAGACAAATGGCTGAACTGTTGATTGTTGCTTCAGGAAAGATGGTTGTTCCTGCTTCAGCACCAGTGAATCACCACAATGTTTCAGTGGGCACTTCTCCAGTAGCAACGCGCAGTGTTTCTGTGTGGAGCACACCAGTTCAGCGGATGGAGCGCAGTGTTAATACTTCAGCAGCAATGGAGATTAGCAAACAGGCTGATGTTTCTGATGCTAGCACTTCAACAGACTCCCTTCTATGGAAGTAAGTTAGTTCAGTAGTTAAGTATGAATCCTTGCCTTTCTGTTGATGTGATTTACATTGTCTCTCTTTTTGAAGTTTGTCTCCTGGAAATCTGGAGCATCTCTCTAGATCAGAGTTGGAGCAGAGGTTGACCTCGACGCTCATCATGGTGGAGGTTCTTACCCAACAGCTCACTTCTTCTCGGGCTCATAATCCAAGCAAAGATGCTTCTCCATCTGATCTCAGAGAAAAGCTCATCCAGACAGACCACACTGAGCTCAGACAGGTGAGTACCCGTTGCCTAAAGGTGTGGTCACATTCATTCTTACATTAATACATGTGGTTGGAACTTCTGCACAAGTTACATTTGCAGATTTTACTAATTTTTAGTTAAACCTGAATGGTGTGAAAGTCAGTCCTGTGTAAGCTGTGCTTTTATTGATCTTATTCTTCAATGCAGAAGTGCGCTCGTTTTTGTTATTGTTTTAGAACTTCTGATTCAGTTGCCTAGAATTGACTAGGAATGGTAAACGTCAGAAAATGGTCAAACTACTCGCTCTACAAACAAGTGTTTGCACGACTGTACAGACAAAATAGAATAATATAATAAGTAAATATCAGTTTGCAACATCAAGCAGCAACATCTAACGTCTAAAATTTAATGGAAGTAAATGAGACCGCAAGTCTTGAGCCAAAAAGATTCAAATGGCACACAGAGAATAAAGTATATACGTCACTAAGTGTTTGATGAGATAATGAATGTTTTTTTTCCACAACATTTTGCTGTAATTTCTGTGTTTCCAGGAGGCCTGGTTAGTAATGTTTATTTAAAAAAATTCTAATTAAAGGTATGAAATTAAACCTGTGATACAATATCAAATCAAACAAAACAGAAGAAACGTGGTAAGATAATCAGCCATATTGTCTTGATCTAATTTATAGTCCACTGTTATGAAAGCACAATGCCGTAGGAAGCTGCCTATCAGAAATGTTTAAATAGTCAGAGATGCCTAGCTGGAATTTGGATTAATGAAATGTTGTGCTGCTTATTTGTCAGAATGGGACGTATAGAGATTTATATGGGACTGCCCTGGAGAGAATTCAGAGTCTTGAGTATGATCAGGAGATTCTTCACAGTCTATATAACAGCATTCAAGCAATGAGAATTGGACTGGTGAGTTGCTCTCTATTACTCAATTTTTCAAAGTTACACTTTTTTTTTGGCATTTTTGAAAATTCTAATATATATATTACAATTTATCTATAGAACTCATTTAAGTCGAGCACAGAGGATGCCATCCTCAAGATGAAACAGATTGGAGATACTGTTCATGTCGATCAGGAAACTTTATCTAGACAGGTAAGTGACTATTTTAACTGTATATGAATTAGTTCTAATTATCAATGTGACGGAAAATCTTTACCAGTCACATCTCTTAATGTTTACATATTGACATCTCTTAAATGTTGTGTAGGTCAGTCAGATGAAGTCTCTTTATGGGAGGTATAAGGGGACACTTCAAAGAATGGAGGAGAAGATGAAAGACATGAGGCAGCGTATGGATGTGGCACTAGAGGAGAAGGAAGCTGTGAGATGAGATTTGATTAGTTTGCTATAGCTCTGAAACCCAGATATTTATGTATTTTAAAAGCTGTTTATTTAAGATATTTGCTCATCTTATTTTGTGTGTAGGCCTTCAGTGTAACCCAGCAGTTGAGGGACCATCACATTTCCCAGGTGGCTGAACTAGAGGACACAATTGGGTCTCACCAAGAACTAATGTCAGCACTCAAACTGGCCTACCCATCACTGGTCTGCTCATATTTCTTTACCTCAATATATATGGAACTGAAATATTTCCATTAGCTTAACGGTGACAAATATCTGAAAGAAGGGCTGTGCATTATAACAATATATATCGTATGAACAAAATACAAAGTCTATAATTTTATATTATGCTCTATCGGTTATGGTATATGGTAATACTGTTATATAATTTAAATGAGCGTAATAGTACGTGCTATTACAGGGTTGCAGACAGGAATATCAATAAGCACATTGTGAGAAAGTTGCTATCTTGATAGTACAATGTTTAATTTTATCTTGGACCTAAAATCATGTTTTTTTTAAATAAAAAATGTTTTATATTTTATTATTTATTTATTTTCTTCATGTTTGATTAAATATTTGCCCTAAATAAAGTGAGAGAACATTTTTTCCACACATTAATGAGTTCATTTCTAAATAAACACTTTAAAATGTTAAAAAAAAAAAAAAAAGAAAATAGACCTTTACATGTGGTCAGTATTCATTTAAATTAATTGGATTTACAGAAATGGCATTATTTCTGGATCGCGATATGAGGTGACTTATATTGTGAAATGACCTTTTGGTCATATTGCCCAACCTTAACTGAAGGTATAGGCTTGCCTGAATATCTTGTATTCTAAGTGGGAATTTTGTGAACTTTCCAAGGTTGAATTGAGCAAGTCCTACACAGAATCTATCAGTACAGCAAATGTCCATGCGAGGAGGATGCAAGAGGATAACAACAATTTGTTTAAGGAGGTAATTTATATAAATTTTAATATTATTTTATATATAATATTAACATCATATTAAGCCAATCAATGTGTATTGTATTTACAGACTGTATTGGAAGTAGTGTGCAAAGAGTCAGTGATTTAACAAGTTTTCCCTCTTTTATCTGTGGGAAGCTGAGAAAGGCTCAGGAAATGGTTCAGAGGATAAACCCAGTGCTTCACCATCTCCATCAGAGGACCATGACTGCCATGGAGCAGAGCAAGCAGCATCTGGAAATAAGAGACAGAGCCGTGGAAGAAAGAAACATGGTTAGAAATTTACTACTGAAAATCAAATGCTTTCTGTTTTCTGTTTATTCATTCTCAGAGCAATGCACGTCAAACTATACAAAGGAACCCACAGAACGTCTGAAGCTTTATGATAGTAGGTTCAGATTGGTCAGGTGGATTCTCTGCATTGACCAATGTTCCCAGGGTTCATACGATCATATGACATATGTTCCCAGGGTTCATACGATCCTGAAAAACCTGGAAAAGTCATGGTATTTTGACATGGCATTTTCCAGGCCTGGAAAAGTTTAGGAAAATCTGAAAAACCCAGTTTGGAAAAGTAATGGAAAATTAGTTGAACAAATATCTGTATACTTAAATCTAGGTTAGTTGTCTTTACTTCTTTTCTGTCCATGGCCAAACACATGCTCTCATATTATTAGTGCTATGTGAGTATTATCTAAATATATTTTATATAGATATAAAGATTAATTTAAACTAAATTTTGCGTGTTTTATGATATGCTGAAATAACTTTGAACATGCATTGTTCTTTCTTATATGTAGACATTACATGAAACAGTAGGTCATGAAAATTTACTTGAAAGTCCTGGAAAAGTAATGAAATTTTAATAGTGAATATGTGTATGAACCCTGATGTTCCTTGGTTTGAAAGTGACTGGAAGCCAGTGACTTGATTTGAATTGGGCTTCATCAGTCACAACTGTCTGACAGCATGCTTATGTTAACTGTGTATTATGAAATAAGTTCTATTTGTTTTTCTTAAGGATTGACTGTTCACTGTCAGTTCTTTCATCATTTAAATTATAAAATATGATCTGTTTGTTCAGACAGCCTGATCAATACCTTGTTCATTTGTTGCTGGCTTCACATTAGGGCTAAAGGACATTTTAAAGAAAAAAAAGCAGTAATTTTGGAAAGATAAATTACATTTTGTTGTCATAGTGAACTTAATATTCCTATAGAAGTCTCTTTGTTAGAAACTACAAAACAAAAATCTTAAACTAGCTTTTTCATAAAAAAAAACATTAATAATAAAGAATTAATAACACTGACCAAATTAAAGATGAGTTGCAGGATAAATAATGAATTTCAAAATATTAAGTGGTTTAAACTGGCTTTACATATATTTATCAATGGTGTTCAGACTACAGCTAAATTGATTTGTGTACATTTTTATCTGCTTGTCTAAAGCTCTCCATAAAATGCATATCCTATTTAGAATATCAAATGTATTAATAGGATTTTTATTTTAATCTCCACCTAAAAACATTATTAATTTAGTTTAAATGCAGTGTCTCTCTTTAATTGCTATTTTCATATATCCCCAGATGGAAAAGGAACTAGAGCACATGAAGTCAAGCTTGCAAGATGCATGTCAACAGATTTCAGACTTAAACATGCAGCAGACCATCATGACTTCAGGTGTGACACTGATTTACATTTGTGCCTGTGTAGTGAAAGGTGAGGATCTGCTTGACTCTGCTGTGTGTTTGTTCAGAGATGTTAGTGCTGAGAGAGCAGCTGAATCAGGCAGAAGATGAGCGCTTTCTGCTGCAGAGGAGAAGCACTGAGCTCTCAGCCACTGTCACGTCCACACTGGCCTCTTACGCCTTCCTGGAACAGACCCTCGCATCTGAGACCAGCAAGTATGTTTGGCAATATGGCCTTTGAATGATGTATATGCTAGGGTACTTTTAGTTTTGAATAAACCAATCAAGCCGCTTCTGGTGGGAATCTTTAGGGATTTCACAATCTGATCGGAATCTGATTCTGGCTATTCCAAAACAATTCTTAACTTAAATTTTTTTCTGTTTATCCTGCTGTACAACTTTACACTTTTAACTAGAAATGGAGTTTCTATGCCATTGTTGAATAATTTGTTTAATTAGCTTAGTTCACTTTCATCTACAACCCGCGATCCTTCACTCATAATGGAATGTACTCTAGTTAGGGTGATATACCATCATGTCCGCCTCCTCATTTTTTAAACTGCTGGCACAACAGACGAGTAGCGCAATGTCTCACTGTGTCTATGGCAACCTGAGGTTTTGCTTTCAGGAGAAATGTGGCCACACCACAGCTTGGCACCGGGTGTCCACTTCTTAATGTCATAAATTTTAAAAACCTTGCCTTAAAGGTGCAGTAGGTGATTGTCTTTAGAAACATTTGTTGTTATGCTGGTTGGAAGTCTCTTCACAGTCTGATTGTAATGATTAAAATAAAAGATCTAAATGTATTTATATGCTTTTTAATATTCTGGGTGAAGCATAAAACTAAAAAATTTTCATCCAATTAAAATAGTCTTGAGCCAATATCTTCCATAATTCCGATAAGTAGCATAAAATGTCTGTCAACTAATGTAGATTTGGGGGCATCTCTATTCACGCATATTAGCCATTAGCGGATGAAATTTTTAAAATTCTAATCAATATTGGAGGTACTTTTGCATGCTGGAGGTTGGACGACACCATGGCTGAAGTGTTTCTGTTAGAGAGGTGATGTTATGTTTAAAAACTATTTTAGTCCCCCAAAGCTGATGTTGTGTTGTGTTACGATTATGCACAGATGCGTTGTTCAACCACTGAAATCTTCCGGTGAACGATTGATGTGACTATTTTCAGTTTCTTAAGGGCCTTTTACAGCATCATGTAATTTTTAAAAACAGCATAATGTAGATTCTTATTTAGTTTAACAACAAAACAGAAGTAAATAGCACTATTCCGCCTAGCCTGCTTTACTGAAGTGAGGTTGCTTTTATTTTCACATTGGTTCATTTTTGAACGATGACAGCCTCCCCATACTGTTTACCGCTACTCTGAATATTCGCTCTGAAATAGCATGTAAGTGTGGCTTAGTAAAACGTGTAATTCTTGCATGTCGTCGGCCAACCACTAACTGCATTTTTAACTCACGAATGACATGAACTAGTGGGTTGTCATGTTGCGATGCGTGCTGTGCGGTTTCAGGAGGCGTGGCTTTGAAACACAGTCCCTCCCCTGCCTTCCAAAGATAATATGCTAACCGGATAGCGTTTTGGCAGATCACCTACTGCTCCTGAATAAAGCTGCCCAATCAGGCCGACACCCAGTCACCAACAATGCAGCTCAAGAGAACTTTTAACAAAAGTTACATTTATTTACATGCTTGCATCCTTACAATAGCATTTGTTTAAAAGCTCTCTCTGTTTTTATAGTTACCTGGTGAAGACACTGTTTTTTGTGCACTGTTGTGCAAAATTGAGTCATATAACTAGAATTGGCTTGTTTTGACACATAGTTTGAATTATTTGAACAATCTAATTTGAATATAGAACTGATTCTGAACTTTTGAGAATTGATCCAGATCATTAACAGTAAAAATTTCAATGTATCAACTTTCCAACCCTATGGTGAATGGCCATGTCATTTTAAACTCTTCACATTGGTGACCTGGTTTGTTTTAAAATTTCCACTGCCTGATTGAATACAAAATATAGTGGGTTTCACACCAAATGCAGTGCATTAAATTCCATTGTTGCACAATATGTCTGTTAAGTTGTGGAAATTTATTTTACCACTGTATTTTCGATGGATTTTCTGTGCTGAGCTGCTGCTCCTCACAGCGCTTGCTGTGACTTTAAATGACCTTTTTTTTTTATCATATTACGATCGAGCAAATAAATGAATGCTTAAGTCTGTGTAAAGTACTCTATTTGATTCAATTACATTGCCGATGCTGTAAAAGAAACCTAAATAGTGACGATAAATACTACTATACAAAAATTGGTGAAGCTTTAGTATAGGCTTGTAACCATTAACCTTTGTTATTTATAGCATATCAAGTTGACTTAAAGGATTATTTCAGCCAAACAATTTGCTCACCCAAACACATTTGTTCTTCATTGGATCACAAAAGAAGAAATTTTAGATGAAATCCTGGAGCTCTTTGATGATAGACAGGAAGGATCACAGCATATTCAGAAGTCCAGAAAAGTAATTAAAACATGATTCCTATGGGTTTTGGAATTTCTGGAATATCATTGAATTTTAAAAGGTCTGTTATTCCAGAAAGGGTGGCTCAGTGGCTAGCACTGCCGCCTCACAGCAAGAAGGTCGCTGGTTCAAGCCCTGGCAGGGTCAGTTGGCGTCTCTGTGGATTTTGCATGTACTCCCTTTGTTGGTGTGGGTTTCCATCCAAAGACATGTGGTATAGGTGAATGGAATAAACTAAATTGGCCGTAGTATATGTATGTGAATGCAAGAGTGTATGGGTGTTTCCCAGTGCTGGGTTGTGGCTTGAAGGGCATCCGCTGCGTAAAACATAAGGTGGATAAGTTGGCGATTCATTCTGCTGTGGCAATCCCTGATAAATTAAGAGACTGAACTGAAGGAAAATGATTGAATGAAGATTATTTCAGAAGTCAGGGATTATCAGCTACTTTTTTGTTGTTGTTGATTTCAGTTTTAGTTTCCATTTATTCCATTTACATTTTCTTTTTTCAAATCTTGTCATAGTGAGTTTTTTTTTTTTTTTTTTTCAGTTCCATTTCATTTCATATTCATTAGCTGGCAGTCACTTTAGTCTATTGCAATCACCAAACTGTACTTGTTAATTAGAACTAACACGTGTGGATAATATTTATTTTATGAGCTTTAGCTTTAAAATAACCAGACTGGGTGTTAAAAAGTAGTCAACAGAAAAGCTAGTTTAATGTTTGTAAAAGTACTATCGGTAACTTTGTTTTGATGGTCCATTTGAGTATTAGTAGACTGTCTGCTTAGTATCTGTTGATAAAGACATTCAACAGACGTTTAACTGATCATACAGTAAGAAACTTTGCGAGTACATGTCAATTTACACTAACCCCAACCTAACACTCTACTTATAATCTGAGAATTAGTTGCAATGTAACTTAAATTCAACAAACGGAGTCGGACCATCAAAATAAAATAAAATGACTATCAAGCTATCAAATATGGCAAAAGGACCAATTTACAGTATAGTCATGCAAACACTTGGCATCTTTTTTTTTTCTTTCTTTTTTTATTGTCATTCTCATAGTGGCTACTAAAGGCCTGAAAATTAACATTTAAGCTAAAACCATTTTAATGTCATGCAATAAACAAAGGCATGTTTTTTTGTTTATTGTATGTCACAGAAATTCAGCTATATAGTCAGGGAATTTCATAGGAGCTCAAAACATTCCATGTGACATTCTGTGTGGTTCAGCTGTAATTATACAATGAAGAATACTTGGATCACATAGTTTCAGTGTGTAATATTAGCTGACAGTCATATGGCCACCAAAATATATGGTGCACTTCTAACCTGTAATTTTTTTCTATAGGTTGCAGCAGTCAGTGTGTGATGCACAGCAAGCTACAGAGAGAGTGAACTGGTATATCTTTAAATTTAACAGCTAGCACAAATATAATTGATTTATTAAATAAACCTGAACAAAAAAAAATGTAAAAAATATGAATGCTTTCGGCAGTCTTGAAGAAGCGCTGGAAACCTCTAGGAAACAGCTAGAGGAATTTGAGGAAGCACTGTTGCAGAGAGAAACTTTGATTAAAGAGCTCCAAACTGAAGCTGAGATTCACCGCCATCAGCTCAATCAGATGGATCAGCTTCAGACTGAACTCTCCAGTGCCAAAGAAATGAGTGAAGTGAGTTGTTTATATATTACCTTCATTAGTGTATGTCCATAATAATTTTGTTAATGCAGTTCTGCTTACAATATAAGAAATTTGTGTTGTTCTGACAGTTCTTGCAGGCAGAAAACGAACTGGCACGTGAACAGATGGAAGAAAGTGAGCGACTGCTGCGATGCCATTTACAGGGCCTTAGAGAGAGAAACCTGGAGTGTGAAGACCTCAAACTTGCACTGGAGCAGCTGCGGTAACAGCATATTTCTGTCTAATCATTGTCACTTTTTAAAGCGGTTATCTCAGAATTAATGAAGCTTTCTTTTGATGCCATCTCTCCTTTAAGGCTTGAGAAAGAGTCTCGACAGGAAGAGCTGGACACCACAAGGGACAAAGCTCGTAGGATGTTGCTGGAACAGGGAGAGCAGATGGCTCAGGCGTGTAATGATGTCATGCTCCTAAACCACAGAGTTCGCAATCTCACAAACATCCTAAAGGAATCCCTAACCTCCAAGGTCTCTATTTTCAACTTTTATCTACTTTAAATGACTCAAAGGCAGACCTTTCCAGGTTAAATAGAGTTGTGGCTGCAGTCATGTTAACAAGTGCTAAGGATTTAAGTTTAATTCCAGAATCAGTTTGTGTAAAAGAATTTAGAATCTGTGTGCAGCACTGTTAGACTTGTAAATTGAACTTCGTACATCAAACAAAGATATTTTAGACCCTGTTCCTAGAAATCTTTCTACCTGCAGAGTTTAACTCTAATACTTATCAAACACAACTAAACCAACTAAGTAGGATCTGAAGAAGCACTTAGTAATTAAAGGCAGGTATGTTTGATCAAGGTTGCATCTCTACTGGTAGGTAGATCTTCTGGGCTGTGTCCGAAATCGCATTACATACTGTATAGTACGCTAAAAGCAGTATGCGAGCGGAGTAGTAAGTCCGAATTCATGGAATTTGAAAATCAATATGCGAGAAGTACCCAGATGACCTACTACTTCCAGCAGGATTCTGAAGTGTGCATCCGATGCACGCTACGCTATCCCATGGTGCCCCGCAAGAGCATTCATCGATGGGAAACTGACGCAGGTAGATCATCACATGTGATCATGACAAAATGGCTGATGTAGTATATCCCAGTTTCATTCATACTACTGGCATTCATACTTTGCTAATCGACAGAGTAGTACATATAAATTCAAATGCAGTATCTACTGAGTTGTAGGCGGTTTCGGACGCAGCCCAGGAGCAGGGTTGGGCACTCATGATCTAGATCAGGGCTTATGAATCTCAGTCCTGGAGGTCTGGTGTCCTGCAAATTTTAGCTCCAACTTGCCTCAACATACCTGCATGGATGGTTCTAGAAAGCTTAGTAAGAGCTTGATTAGCTAGCCCATGTGTGTCTGATTGGGGTTGAAATTAAAATCTTCAGTATACTGGACCTCCAGAACCAAGATTGAGAACTCCTGATCTAGATGTTATCTAAATGCAACAGTCCTGAAATGTTCAAAGTATAGAAAAGGAATCAAACATTGTCAAAACATTCAGTGAGACTTCATGGAAGCTCTGAGTACAAATGGCTTTGTTTACTTGTGTCTCCCGCGTTAGATTAGGGTGCGCATTTACGGAAGGCATTTAATCACTTGATTGTTGTGCTGTTGACTCTAATGGCAATACATTATGTTGTCTGTAATAAACATGCACCCTGACAAGAGAGAGGAGTCTTTTTGGTGCACAAAATGTTCTTGATGCTTTGTATGATTACAATTGATTCACTGATGTCACATGGTTGACAATGTGTTGACAATGTTTTTGGTTCCTTTTCTGTACTTTAAACATCTTGGGACCATCACGGTCTATGAGAGACCTTAATTTGTGCAGATAGTTCCTCTAGATAGCTAAGTAATTCTAGTAAGTCTAGATTACATAGTCGAGTTTTACCTTTTCTTTTCTTTTTTTATCCGTTTGGCCAATCTCTGGGTCTGGCATGAGCTCTTATCTCAGCTTAACATAAATCATTGAACTGGGTTAGACCAGGGATGGGCAACTTCAGTCCTGAAGGGCCACTCTGCTGTGTATTTTAGCTTCAACCCTAATCAAACACACCTGCCTGTAGCTTGTAATCTTGAGGACACTGATTAGCTTGTTTAGGCGTGTTTGATTAGTGTTGGGGCAAAACTCAGCACGACAGTGGCCCTCCATGACTGAAGTAGCCCATCCCTGTATAGACCATTAGCATCTCATTTAAATTTCACAAACGAAAATTTTCTTATTTAAAGCTCAACTCTTCAGTAGCTACAAACTTCTGTTTTATATTATTAATCCAAACAAAATGTATATCCTCGTGTTTGTATAATGTTATGTGCAGTGACTTTTAAGAATCATCAAATTTGGGCATAAATTTCACCTAGTAGCTTTTGTTGCTAAAGCAGCTCACAAAAACCACATTCTTTTGTAATATCAGTTTCAAATTTATTACACACCTCTGTAGACCTCAAGCTTTTATTTCATAGAGTTTTAGGGTGAACCAAATTTTATTTTGTATATTTTTTAACGAAATATATTTTTCAATAAACATGTATGCATATAGCTTTTTTGTTATTTCAATTTTTAAACTGCAGACCTGTACAAAAATATCATCAAATTCTCTTTTTAATTTTTTTTTATTATGCAGCTCAATTACCAATAGCTTTCTGTGAATCCAATTTAATTTACGAAACATGTTCAATTAACAACATATTTCAAAATGTTAGGTCTTTAGTGCTCCCTCCTCGCTTCTGTGCTGGTTGGATATAAAAGTATTATATAAAAAAAACATTAGTTTTGTAACACTGCTGTAACATTTTAAATTACTTTATAAAAAGTAATATAAAAATATAAAAATAACTGTTCACACAATTTTTGTTTTGTTTGAATTAACATTATATTGCTGTCTTTCACTGGTCAGGAGTCAAAGTCCTCTGAAAAGACTCTGCAATCTCATCGACATCCCTCCAGCTCTTTTGTGGATTCTGTTATGGTGGCCATGATGAAGACACAAGAACCTGAAACAGAGACTCTAGAGGTTTCAGGTGTGTTAGTGTTCCATACTTTGTGTTTTTGGCAAGTGCTACCAATACAGGGTCATTTAATTATCTTATTAGCGATTTATGACTATTGTTGCTGCTGTAAACAAACAACATTAAAAATGCTGTTTATCTTGGCCAATAATCACAAACAATGTTTGTGTGAATGCTGTTGTTAATCAAAATTACTATGAGTGTGTATTCAGGTATAGGACTGTAAAATTTTGGGGAAAATATCTAATTTATTTTATTTTATTATTTTTTTATTTTTTTAGTTATTATTACAGATATTGCGATTATTATTATTAATTTTTATTTTATTTTTTAATTTTTTTTAAAATTTATTTATTTATTATTATTTATTATTTATATATATTTGTATTATTATTATTATTATTTATTTATTTATTTATTTTATTATTATTATTTTTTTTTTGAAGTGTGTGTTAGTTTAAAAAAGGAACTGAAAAGGTATTAACTTACTCCAACTTCTTTTCAAATTTGTTTAGAAATGTTCTGAAATGAAAAAAATTTTTCTCTAGAGCAAACAGTAGTAATTTATGGCATTAGTTCTCTCCTGGTGCCTTCGTGATGTTTTTTTCCTATGGTATAATAGCTGCAAATAGTTGTACTTTGAAATTGTACTTTGCTGTTGCTGGCTACTAGATTGATTGTCACTAGCAGTACTTTTATTTTACTTTTTAGCTAGACACTCCTCGTATAGCTGCCTATGGTGCTTTTTTTTTGGTGCTGGTTGTTATATTTCCTCGTGCTGTGGCAACAATTCTGCGACAGCTCTTACAAATGACCTATTTTTATTCAGTGTCTTTGATTTTGAATACAAAATATTCCCACATTACGCACATGCTGCATTTCTTTGATATGAATTTGCCTATTAAAATATCTTTTTTTTTTGCCCACTAAAATATCATATTTTAAACTTTAGTTTATGTGTAATGTGGCTGTGTGAACATAGCAAACATCTCTGAATGTAAAATGCTCAAGGGTCAATGCAAAGGGAGACATTGGCTTTTACAGAGTTAGCTTAGCAAAGACTACAGTTAACAAATTTGGGGGCTGCAAAAAATATATATGGGCAAGTGAGATCACAAGGGCTTCCGGTTACGCGCAATTCACCAAGTGCACACACCCTGTGCAGTAAAGGGGCTTGGCCAGAGGCGGTGTAATGTTGTAGCAGAGAAAGCTAAAATGCAGTCCAAAAGCTGCTTTTCCACAGAGCGTGTTCTGTTTCTGTCTTTTGGGCTTCCAAAGAACATGACACAAAGAGAGAAGTGCTTACAATTTAGTTTTATTCATGCTCCAGAGAATTATAAAAAAGATATAGCTAGAATTTGACAAAGGACAGCTTTCAGAATCTCTTGCAGTTCAGTGCTGGATTTGGTTAAAACTCCTCCAACCCACAAAGCTGTGCGTTGTGAGCCACAACCTGCTTCTCGTGCATTCTACATTCCAAATAACAAACTCGCAAAAGATATAAGAATGTTTTATATTACTTACACTTGCTTATTTCGAATATATGTGAAAGAAACTTGTCAGATTTTATTTTAGAGAGCAGACGTGAGCTTCAGCTGTGTGCTCTTCAATTTCTGTCTGATTTAGGCTGCTA
This sequence comes from Danio albolineatus, assembly GCA_903798035.1. Taxonomy (NCBI): domain Eukaryota; kingdom Metazoa; phylum Chordata; class Actinopteri; order Cypriniformes; family Danionidae; genus Danio; species Danio albolineatus. The sequence continues at coordinate 3,509,641 of CAIGQQ010038221.1, forward strand.
ACAGCTTCTCTGTTTACACAGCACAAAAGTGTGTGCTTGTAGGGTCATGATGTGGTGACGTTGAGCTGATCCGCAAATCACAGCACATTATGTTAGCTGACCAATCAGATCCTCGTGAGGGCGGGCCTTTCAGAGGAGCTAGGAAATGTGACAGTTGTTTTGATTTGATTTAGATTAATCGCATAGCCCTATTCAGGTACATGGGATAGTCGCAGACAAAATTATATCAGTTCTATTAAATGTGTATCAAAGGGTTGAAGCACTTTTCCATCAAGAGAAAATTGAATTTGTATAATATCATAATTGTTTGATTTGTTTGTTTTCTGATGTTTTGCAGAGGAGAGGGAAGTGCTACAGGACTGTATTGGCAGTGAAACCAGTGCCTTTACTCGAATACCGCAAACTACACACACTGAAGTAAAAGGTATGTTTATTACTGGCTAATAATGCATTTAGATATCCGATATCACATTATGTTTTTTGTACTCAACTGCTAGCACTTACAGTTGAACTAAGACTGTTACCCAGGCTCAACGCTAAGGATTTTTTTCAACCGGTCCGAACCGGCCTGTGGTTCAGATTTTTACTTGCCCTGCCAAAATTTAAACTGTTTTAAAATTTAAAAAAAAAAAAAAAAAAAAAAAAAAACGGTAATAGCTATTTCCTAGACAGATGTTTTAAATAATGTGTCAAAGTCAAACATAACTGTATACATACAATTTTTTTTTATCAGCGTTGAGTCATTGTTTTATTATTATTATTATTATTATTATTATTAAGTCATTTATTTTTATTCAACTTTTCTTTAAATACAACTGACAATCTAAAAAATTACAATTGATCTAACTAATTTTTAAAAAGTAATAATATTTAAATGCTAATAAAGGTATAATAAGCAAAATTCTAAGTGTTATGCAAACAAAATTAGCATTATGGAAATGTGCAGGTATTTTATTGCTGTTGTAAATTATTTAACAAAAAGTGGAACACCTTAGTTGCCTATTCGTTTTTATTTATTGGTAATTTTGTTAAATGTCAAGCTAAACTTGCTGCTGGTTGGATGCTACAGTAGGTGGAGCCATGGTGGACTTTTTTTTTTTTTCTTTTTCTTTTCTTTTTTTCTATCTAAAAATAAATGAACAGTTTAATTTCAAACTATGAATTTTAATTTTGCAATTTCTTTTAAATGTCTACACTTATGTACATGCTAGTAGTTACATTTAAACAGCTGGCAAAGTTGACTAATATAAAAATGAATAGAGCTGTTTTATTGATGGTGACAGAGACAATGTCACTGTTCGAATGACAGGAAGGGAAAATCAGCCCTTAATGATGTGATTTTTAATTCTGTCTGCAAATACCTCATTATGCCCAGAGAGATTTATTTTCAACATTGCTAAACGATAGATTACTAACTCATTTTTAATAACAAATTTATTTAATGACAGTACATACTATTTCACTAGTTATTTTGCAAGATACTAGTATTCAGCTTTAAGTGCAATTTTGAGGCTTAACTAGGTTAATTACATTGGGTAGTAAAGTTAAGTTGACAAGGCAAGTTAATGGATAACACTGGTTTGTTCTATAAAACTTAAGGGTGCTAA